>JAJONR010001942.1:0-96874 GCA_029582245.1 Solanum etuberosum | reverse complement strand
TTCTGAACAGACAAACTTTTTGTTGTTCTCTTTTGCTATAATGATAGCACCCTCCCCCCCCCCCCCCCGAATAAAATTTGTGGTAAATCTGAACTTATAAATAGGACATTCAACATTTCCTTCAAAGTTTGATTTTTCCCTGTTAACAATTTCATTAGATTGAGGTGAGTATGTGCAGTAATTTGATGGATGATTCCATTTTCCAAATATATTTCTGCAAAAGAAGATCCATATTCTCCACATCTATCACTTCTAATCATGACAATCTTTTTTTATCCAACTGATTTTCAACTTCAGTTTTATATTGTCTATATGTTTCTATTGCTCCATCCTTACCATTCATCAACTAGACATAACAATATCTAATGCAATTGTCAATAAAATTTATGAAACACTTTTTCCCACCAAGATATGGTGTTGACTTCATATAACAAATGTCACTGTGAATCAATTCTAAGGGATTAAAATTTCTTTCAAAAAATTTATAAGTATGCTTAACATACTTAGATTCAACACATACTTGACATTTTGATTTATTGCACTAAAAGTTGGACAAAACTTCTAAGTTGATAAGATTTTGCAAGGTTTTGTAATTGACATGTCCCAAGCATTTATGTCGCAAACAATTTGATTCAAGCAAGTAAGAACAAACAAAAATACTAAGTTTGAAAAGACCTTCTGTGAGGTAACTTTTTTCCACAAATATTTTGTTCTTTACTGTTTATAACTTTCTCAAATACAGACATTGTTTTAGAGTCAACACCTTGCCATGTGTCCTTTTCAAAAGGACCTTTCCATAACATTCAATTTGTTATAGAATTACCCATGACCATAGTCTCATCGGTCTAATAAGGAATATGACCCAAATATTTATTTTACAACACAAACATAACAAATCACTTTTCACCAATCACCAATGTTCATATCTATACAAATAAATTTATTTTAATAGACATATCTTTTCATGAAAAATCACAATATTTTAAGTGACACTTTTTCATCAAAGAATACAATTCCTTTGAACGAGTAATATAATTTTGTGGTTTTATACTAGTCATATCATATACTAGTAAAGAGAGACCCAACGACCACAATATCAAATATACTCCAAGAATTTTGTTGGTCTAACATAATACAAGAATGTCATTAAATTTCATATCTTGTACTTTCAAATTTAAATTAGATAGTAAGTCTAATTTTGTCTTTATCACAAGTAAAGAACCCCCACATTTTAAATATGTTCTCAAAAATATTTTTCAAGTATTTGAAATTACTTTTCACATATTTTTCCTCATGATTTCAAATTGTATACCATCAAAATACACATTGGCAACATGAAGCCATGTTTTGGAGATTTAATCCATAGAAACACCTATTGCAGGCACAAAAATCACTAATTTTATGTCACTAGTGTTTTTTTTTCCCTTTCTATCACAATTAGACAGACCACTTAGTATTTAGAATACAAACAATAAAGATTCAATCTTTATACAACTTGTTTCTAGTTTAACGATGAAGTTTTTATATTCTTCTAATCATTAACCAAATGAACCTTGAATTCTGATGAAGTTTTTATATTCTTTGAATCAGTTTCACATTCAGACAGAGTAGTAAACCAAAAATGTTTTAATCTCCAGAAACCTCAAATACAACACTGTTTCTAGCTAACGATGAATATTTTATCTTTTTCAAATCATTTAGCCTTAATATTTCCGACGAAGATTTTGTACTCTTCAAGTCAGAATATCCATTCAAACAGAGTATTTTACAAATTGGTGAAGTTTCTATATTCTTCAAACCAATGCACAATCTGATTTGTTCGTGAAGTTCTTATATTCTTCAAACCAAAGGAGTAAAAAATCAGAGGATTTTAGTCTCCAAAAGTTAGACACAATCAAATTTCACATGGAGTAGAAAACTACAAAAGTTTTTTTTTCCTCCTCTAAACATAATACATATTAATAGTAATAAAGATATATTCTGATATCATCACATAATGACCATCTATCCTAACATTTATGAAATAAATTTCATAACTTATAAAGGATAGAAAAAAAAATCAAGGAAAATAAAGATAGAGCCTGATTTTTACCCCCATTGAATCATATTCTATTTGTCAGCAATGATTTCATGCAAGTCACTTTTCTTGCTATTTTTTTCCTTCTTTCCAGTTTCCATCATATTCCAATTTTCCTCAGAAGACATTGAATTTCAACGAGAAACTAAACGTATATTCAAATATTGTTCGGAGACAATATCTGTTCATTTACTTTTTCTCATAGTTATATAAAACCAAGAATATAGGGAAAAAAATGAAAATGCATATCTTAACCTTTATGCACAAAATAACTTTTCTTATTGAAAAAAAAACTGAAGGGGTGCAATGCTTCAATGCACTGGGGAAGAAAATAAAAATAATCTTACCCATCCAAGAAAAAGTTACTACAAAAAATATACTCAAACATATTAAAGTAGTACTAATTCATCCCAAATCTCTTTTATCATATGATAAAATAATTCTCTTTTTCTTCTTTTTTTTCCAACAAAAAAAACACAGAAAATAAAAGTAATTTCCTTACCACAAAAAATACCATTAATAATAAATTTCTTAAGCTTGATATCTCCTGTATTCAGATTAGCAAACCAGAAATAATAAAAGATGAAAAGAAAAAGAAAAGAACTATCCGAGTCCACAGAACCCACTGTGTGTCCTTAAGAACTTTAATCCCCTCAAGTACCCGAGGTTGTATATTAATTCCTCCCAAGATAAATGGATTAACCATTAAACAAGTAGCGGTACCTCAAACTTCAATAATTTCAACGAACTCAAAATGACAGCAACGAATCACACACACAGACACGATATATCAATTTTATTTTGTAAGAAATGTATGCAGAAGAAGGGAAGAATTCAATGCAGAAAAATGAGATAAAGCCTCTCTATTTATAGCCAACAAAGGGTAAAGGTCACAACTCTTTGAAAAAAAGACAACCTTTCAGAAAGGTCATAACCCTTTGGAAAAGGCACAACCTTTCAAACGATCACAACCTTTTAGAAAAGACACAATCTTTCATAAAGGTCACATCCCTTCGGAAAAGTCACAACCCTTCAGGAGAGTCACAACCCTTCATTTCCTGTTCACACCTTTAAACCCCAACAATTTATTGTTCAAGTTTGTGATGTTCTCAATATTCTGTTTGGTAGTAACAGGTTTTGAGGCGGCATAATACATAAATATGCCCGTTAACTTGGCTTCAAATCACATTTATTCCCTTCACTTTCGGTGTGCACAAGTAGACACTTAAATTTGTATAAAGTCGAACAAATAGACACACATGTCCTACATGGCATCCTACATGTCATTTTTTATCCTACGTAGTGTCCTACGTGTATTATGTCATGTGGGACTCATATGTCTACTTGTTCAACTTTATACAAGTTTAAGTGTCTACTTGTGCATACCCAAAGCTGAAAGACATAAATGTAAAATGAGGCCAAGTTAAAGGGCAGATTTATGTATTGTGCCTTTTGAGGCAAATATTGGACTCAAGGAAGTCTCTATTCGGTAGTTGCAGGTATTGAGATAAATATTGGTCTCAGTAAAGTCTTTATTCTCTAGTTGCTGGCGTTGAGGTAAATATTGGACTCATGTATTGAGGAAAATATGGCCTCCTAATAAATGGACAGACGCAACCTACTTTCAGTGATGATCAAGGTCATTCTTAGCATTAATCGAAATACTCTACTATGGTCTTTGATTTACTGAATTGAAATGAATCCTCAAACAGAACAATTCATTAACACCACCTATCTTTTCATCTTCAGGAAAGACATATATGTTCAGGATTTGAAATCTATCTCAATTTCTCGACGAAGTCAACTTCAGATATCTATTTGACAACCATCGAAGGGAACTCTTTAATTTATTGAGAACCAAAAAAGTTAGTTACAACTTCCTAATTTAAACCAGAAGAAATTAGAGGATACCTCCACAATAAAGATTGTCTTTTTTGAGGAGGTGTCCAAAAATACGAAAATCTCAAAAATGGACCAAAGATCCATTTTTTTACCCTAATTTCTTTAAATATATGAGTTATGAAGTGAGAATACATAATTTTCACCTCTTTAAACTACTTATTTTTTAAAACATTGCAGCACCATTAACCATTTTTCTCCATCCTCTTCTCACCTTAACTAACGGGCCCAGAAAAACAAAAGAACAAAATGGGAAAATCTATATATTATAAATTA
Source organism: Solanum etuberosum (assembly GCA_029582245.1). NCBI lineage: Eukaryota > Viridiplantae > Streptophyta > Magnoliopsida > Solanales > Solanaceae > Solanum > Solanum etuberosum. The sequence continues at coordinate 92,622 of JAJONR010001942.1, read as the reverse complement.
TCCTCATATTCTAAATATATGGCTTCCCAACAATCCTGATTTTTTGGGCCGATAGAGTTGAGGCCTTCAGTCCTGCTTCGAATGATCATATATCTAACTTCTCTAATCTGGTGTTGTAAAGGGTTTAATCCTTTACTTTAGACCATCATACACAAGCCCAAGTTCATGAACTTTTTGCTTCACTCCTCCGTTTTTCCATTGTGATTAGGAAGTGAACAATATAGATCAATTCGTTCGTTCGGTGCGCACATTTCTTCATCTCATGAATCTCCTTCAACAATCCACAAGCATTTATACGACCACTCTTCTTAGATTCCTCCAAAATCCTTTCATGGAGGGATAGGATTGGGACGGTCCAAACGAATTCTCTAGTCACATGAAAATGTATGTTCAGCCCACGAAACTCAAGGTGTTGCAGCCACAAGTGCCCACATTACATATAACACAGTCATTGTGAGAATAGCCAAGTCTAATCCATTGGTTGCAATTAGAGGTGGCAGAACGGGTAATTTATATGGATATCCACTTATATTTACACATTTAAATGGGTTGGGTACCCAACTTATTTAAAAATGGATAAAAACGAGTAATACTCATATTTACCCATTTAAAAGTGGGTAGTTAAATGGGTAATATGGATAAAAAATATTCATTCATAAAAGAAAGAAAAGTGATTAGGGGTGGGTGGTAAAAAAGTTTTCTAAAAAAATATTTTTTTTCTATAAAACAAATTAATTTTTCTTACATTTTTTTTTGGGATAGGGGGAGAGGGGCGTGGGGGGAGACTGGTAGGGGGTGGGTGGTGATTTTTTTAATGTTATTTTTGGGATGGGGTGTGGGGGGGAGGGGGGTAGGGGGTGGGGTGGTAAAAAAAACTTTTTCATTTTTTAAATTTTTTTTGGGATGGGGTGTGGGGAGTAGGGGGAGGGGTGGTAAAAAAAATTAAATTTTTTTTAATGAAAAATGTAAAAAAAAAATTACATTATTTTTGAAGGGGGGGGGGGGGAGTGGGGGCTAGGGGGATTGGGTGAAAAAAAGAACTTTTAAAAAGATTAATTTTCTTTCTAAAAAAATAAACTATTTTTTTTTTTTACATTTTTTGGGGATAGGGGGCTGGCAGGGAGGGTGGAGTGATAAAAAAATTTAAAAAGATTTTGTTTTTGAAGCTTTTAACAAGATTTCTACTATAATATGGGTACCCATATTATCCATTGGATAACTCGTTTTTATCCATTTAAAATGTGAGTCGAGTTGAATGCTTTATCCATCTTTGTTTAACTCATTTTTGATCGACTTATATTCGACTAGACTCGCTCGTTTGTCACTCCTAGTTGCAATAATTTCATTACTTTTTGGAGCAACTAAGTTGTTATAAATTGCTTGGAGTTGCCTAGCAACAGACCAATTCCTTGAAACACTCCATGACAACGATCTAAAATGTCCCAAAGACTTAAGATCATTCTAGTATTGTTTTGCCTAGAGGACCTGTTATCATGGGAAAAGATGTATTAAGACTCCTCATCAAGCATACCAATTGCAAAATCAATCAATACCTTCTTGCACGGCGAAATAGGCCTTCACCAACATACCTCTGATTTTCTAAAGCATACAGAACAAACTCGGACGACTTCTGCCACGACTTAATTTGCTAAATTTCATCCTTTATTGCATTACAAACATGCAACCCCTTCACATTCCTCTCGAAATATTCAGTAACGTAACAATTCATTAGAGGTTTGTTCGCGATAAAAGTATTGTTGAACAAAATAGACCTGAACTACTCCTAACAGCAGAGGAACACATCCAACAACCTACAGATCCACGGAACCAAAAAAAGTTGATCAGAATCAACAGGAGAAAATTAATTAAAATGTTCAACTACTTGTTTATGTAAAGCTTCTCAAAGCATCCTACTGAACTCAACCACAAAAGAAAAAAACAAAGCAGACCAAGATAACGATCAAAATCCTTTTTTTACTTGATGAAATTCTAATTTCTTTTTATTTTACAACTTTTATCTCCAATGGTGAAGTCTTACTATTTAGGAATAAATGTAGTACCGAGTAGACATATGCCTGCAAAGAGGCACGAAAACATGTACATGGTTGAGGTAGAACCAAATTATATATATATGCATTTGGAGTTTAACATACCTTACATAACTACTTGGCAGATTAAGAATTCAGAACAATTGATTTGGTTTTAGGTTGCCAATGAGAATTATTGAAGTTGAATTTTGCAAAAAAAAATAATATCAGTAATTTCTTTGCAATCTTCAAAGTGGAATACATGGGAATTCTAGAAGCAAAGTGTTGCCTTTTACGATTTCAAATTTGAAAATTGATCAGTGTGTAATTAGCACACCTTAAAGAAGGGAGAGATTTATGAATATAGAGAAATTGATATAGTTTTATGTGGTTGGGTGAAGACAATGAGGGATAACCGACATTAATGGGTTAACATCGGTAGTGGTTGCTTTTGTACGATGGACATGCCACATGGGTGGTAGAACTACCGGAGATGGTGAAGATAGTTCGAGGCTCCTAATGGAAGTAGTAGAGATGGTGAATCTTATTGAGTTGGGGTAGACCTTAAGGGATACAACATTTTAAACTAACTGCAAGACAACCATATGAAAAAATTGAAGAATTGTATGTTTGTGATATTTCAGAAAGTATGAATCTACGTTTCAGAAAGTTGGGAAAGGTTGTGTTCGTTGGAGTCTTAAGTTTCTTTCCATGAAATTGCAAAAAATAATAATAGAAATTATAATAAATGTCAATCCTGGCATAGGAGAGCCAGATCACCGGGCTAATGATTGTCTTTTATATATATACTAGGTAATTTACTCGCACTTCACACGTGCATAAATTGTCTTATTAAGCATATGAACATCCTTCCTAATATTCGACTGAAAAATAAAGGGTGGTAAATTCTAGTTGATTTTAAGAATATTTCAACAAAAATTAAATGATTTGACATTATTACTTATCTCAAGAACGGTAAATCTATAATGAATGATTGAAAATATCTTGATATCTTATCATCTTTATCTTTACAAATTTTATCATAATATATGTTCAGTGATATAATCATATAATTGTCTTATTATAAAAGAATAATTCTGCCATCGTTAGACGATATTCTGTTCTCTCCCAAAAGTTCAACCTAACCCTAGCCCTCTCATCGGATGGCCATGGTGGCCGGCGGCCAGCCACCACCTGTGGCTGGTAACCTTTCGACATATGCAAACATACTTCATAATCCCCCCCATCCACAACAACCTCCAGAATCATTAGCTCTGAAACCTATATGTTATTTACATGGAGAACCTACAATTACATGGACTAAGAAGGAATTTGACAAACTTTGCATCAGGCAGAATCTTCAATATGCTGTGGCGGCAAAGTTCTCATATGGCAGACCTGATTTATATTCTCTAAGAAAGACAATGCCATCACAATTGGAGATCAAAGGAGCATGTAATATTGGTTACTTGGAAGAAAGACATGTGTTAATTCGATTATCACTATTGGAAGATTACGCCTCTTTAATGTCGAGAGCATGGGAACTACATGTTAAAAATAGATATTTTCCAATAAGATTCTTGAAGTGGGATCCATGGTTCAATCCAGAAGAAGAAACTACAATTACTATAGCTTGGATATCATTCCCAGGCCTTCCAACGAACCTTTTTGATAGAGAATCTTTATTCTCATTGGCTAAAGCTGTAGGTGAGCCGTTGGTGATTGATAAGGCCTCGAATAATCAAACACGACCAAGTTGCGCAAAGGTGAAAGTTGAGGTAGATCTGCTGAAGGAATTGCCTAGAAGAATACAAATAAATTGTTTAGATGAGAGTGGAAATGTTTACATCAAAGTGGCAGCAAATACAGTATGATTATTTACCAAAATATTGTGGTCATTGTAGATTACAGGGACATGATATTACTGGATGTTGGAATATTAACCCAGAACTCAGACCAATAAAAGGGATGGAGGAGGAAAAGGAGAAAACAGAAAACAAAGAGAAACAGAAAGTAACACGCAATCAGCAATATCAAACGCAAATCAACATAAGGAAAGAAAAGAAGAATGATGGTGAGATGCAGACAACCAAATCAGGCAGATATGGGGGTCAAATGAACAACCAGATGGAATGGCGAACAATACAACACAATAAGAATAGTAAGAGAAATCAGACAAAAGAGGAGTTCAATGAATAAATAACAAGGAAAAGAAGGGCAAACAACATCTGATGGCAAATAAAATACTTATGAATCATTGATAAACCTGGAAGAGGATAGCAAAGTTGAAGATGATGGAAACAGTGATAACAAACAGATGCAAACACCAAAGAATGGGGAAGCCTCTAAGCCATGGGTGGAGGCCTCCTTTGGTAAACAAATAGATAAGGGTAGTGGAACAAAGAAGAAGGAGCATAATAAAAATGACTTAGAGGAGAGGGAAGAGTCACAATTGGGTCGAGAAAAATGAAAAAAGCAAGAGAAAATACAACAGCTAAACACAAACAATGACGACATGATTGGTACTCCAAGACAGTGAACAGTCAAAGACAGATAACAAAGAGCAAGCAAACCAACATGATAATGAAGTAGATCAAAAATATGAAAGAAAGGATAGCAATGACACTGAAAACAACAAATCATACATGGAGAGATCAGAAATTGAGGGAGAGGAAGAGACACATAAAGAAGAGCTAAGTAAAAAACCACCTGATGATTTTGATAATCTTGAAAAAGAAGAAAATGAAATAAATGCAAAAATGAATGAAGCGACAAAAGAAAAAGAGAGATATATAATAAGACGAACACCTGATACAAAGAACCTGGAGACTAACAATGAACCAGTCACTATAAGTGGAAAAGAAGATGACCAACAAAAGGAACAAATTGATATTGGGGATGATGATGCAGAGGATAGTAATGCTAGTGTTCAGTTGAATGAAGCAACAAACAACAAAGGGGATTAGTCACCTAGACAAATAGCGAAAGCAAGGACAGAAAACAGACAAACAAAGTCAAGCAGAGACAAGAGTGTATCTCATAAGGCAACTGGAGGTGTACAGACAAGGTTAGCTAGTGCTAAAGCTAGTAATCAATGAACAATTCTTTGATATGGAATATAAGGTCTGTAAACACTCAACAGGCCTTTGATAGAGTGGTATTGATGAATAGACAAAAACAATTCAATTTTATTGCATTAATGGAGCCATTCCAACACAGAAGGCATATAAATATGTATAGACAATGGTTGGGAATGGGGACAGCCTGGCACAATATTAATGGAAAAATTTGGGTGTTTGTCAGAGAAGAATATCAAGTAGTAACAATAATGGATACAGACCAAATGTTAACTCTACAGTTGAACCAAATAGAAGGCATTCAGGAAATCACAATATCTATTATATATGCTAGTACTGACAGGAATACTAGAGTTGAACTATGGGATGCATTGTATGATCTGTCTAGTCAGATACATACTCCATGGCTTGTGGGAGGGGATTTTAATGTAATTATAGATGTGACAGAGAAGTTTGGTGGGCTCCCTGTTTCGTTTGGAGAGACTGAAGACTCTAGACAATGTCTAAATATGTGTTTATTATCAGACTTGGGATTCACTAGTAGCATATACACATGGTGGAATGGTAGAACTGACGAAGCTTGTATTTTCAAAAGGCTGGATAGATGTCTAGGTAATCAAGTGTTGATGAATAGGTTTCCTAATCTCTAGGTGGAACACTTGATCAAACAGGGTTCTAATCATGCCCCTCTTCTGATCGATTTCAAAGAAGATAGTAGAAATATTAAGAAATCATTCAGATTTCTTAACTTTTGGGTGGAGCAACAGTCTTTTCAGGAGGTGGTGAGGCAGAATTGGTCTGGAAATTTTGGTTCTGATCCGTTTTTTAATGTGCATAACAAATTAAAGAAGGTGAGTAAGGCACTATCTAAATGGAGTAGGGATACTTACGGAGATATTTTCAAGCAGATTGCAACATTAGAAGAGGTGGTACGAGTTCATGAGATGGAATTTGAACAATAACCTTCTCAGTGCAATAGGGAAAGACTTCAAAAAGTTCAGGCTGAACTCATCAAATTTCATGAAGTTGAGGAGAAGTTCTAGAAACAAAAAGCCGGAATGCAATGGTTTAAAGATGGAGATAGAAACACTAAGTTTTTTCATGCTCATGTAAATGGCAAGAGAAAGAAATTACAGCTCAAGAGAATCCAAGATGTTAATGGGATCTGGGTGGAAACAGAGGAAGAAATCAATCATGAAGCTATAAAATTATACAGTGATCAGTTTGCTGAAAGTCACATTCCTACAAACTTTGATATTCTAGAGCACATTCCACAACTAATTAATGCAGAACAAAAGGAAGCAATGAATGATATTCCAAAAGCTGAAGAGGTGAAGAAAGCAGTGTTTAGTCTTAATGCAGATAGTACAGTTGGGCAGATGGATTCACTGGAAATTTTTATCAAGCTTGTTGGGACATTATTGCTGCAGATGTGATTAAAATGGTGCAATCTTTCTTTTGTGGACATGAATTACCTAGATATGTCACTTGTACTAATCTGGTGTTACTACCCAAGAAAAAGGAGATCATGACATTCTCAGATATGAGACCTATCAGTCTTAGCAATTTCAATAGTAAGATATTCTCTAAAATCTTACATGAAAGGTTGGTTCATCTATTGCCATTCGTTATATCTCCTCAACAAGCTGGTTTTGTTAAAGGAACGAGTATAGTGGAAAATATATTATTAGTACAAGAAATTGTACATGATATTAGAATAAGAGCCAAACCAGCTAATGTGGTAATTAAATTGGATATGACTAAGGCATATGATAGATTAAATTGGTTGTTCTTGACTAAGGTGCTTAGAAGAATGGGATTCGGGGAAATGTTGATTGATATGGTGTACAAAATTATCTCCAACAACTGGTATTCCATTCTTATAAATGGATAGCCGCAGGGTTTCTTCAAATCTACACGGGGAATAAAACAAGGGGACCCGTTGTCCCCAACTTTATTCATTATAGCTACCGAATGTATGTCAAGAGCGCTAAATGCACTACATAATGATGAGAATTTCAGAGGATTTGGAATGCCTAAGTGGAGTCCTTACATTAATCACTTAGCATATGCAGATGACACTATTATTTTCAATTCAGCAGATAATTATTCATTGAAACTAGTGATGGATACCTTGGCTACATACGAGAAGGTGAGTGGACATCTGATTAACAAGGGGAAAAGTGCAGTATACATGCATGAGAATGCTAAGGCAGATGCTGTGGCTTTGGTGAATAGAGTGACTATGATACCAAGAAAAGAGTTCCCGTTCACATATCTAGGGGTACCAATCTACTATAGTAGGAGGAAGAATGTTTATTACAAAGAGATCACGGATAAAGTAAGTAATAGGCTATTTTTGTGGACTGGAAAGCTCTTGACAGTTGGAGGGATGATCACACTCATTAAGCATGTCCTACAAAGCATGCCCATTCATTTGCTTGCTGCTTGTGACCCCCCTGCTGGAGTAATAGCTAATCTTCACAGGATATTTGCTAAGTTCTTTTGGAGTAATTCTGTTGTAAACTCCAGCAAACATTGGACTAATTGGTCTATGCTATGCTACCCCTGTGAGGAAGGAGGAATGGGTTTTAGAAGCTTACATGATGTCTCAATTGCTTTATTTGCTAAGTTGTGGTGGAATTTTAGAACCAAACAATCGCTATGGAGGATGTACTTAAGCAACAAATACTTAAAGAAAGAACATGTAGTTCTGATGGAGTGGAAAAGAGGTACTTATGTATGGAAAAAAATGTTACAAGTGAGAGAACAAATTGAACAGTATATATGGTGGCAGCAGAAAGAAAGTCAATCCCATTTTTGGTTGGATAACTGGACAGGGCTTGGAGCATTGTACCAAGTTAATCAGGAATGTGACAGAACAGTAGTTCAAGTACATGAGGCAATAGAAGGGGATAGATGGAACACAACAAAGCTGAGAGAGCTAATTCCATCTGATGTAGTTGGGCACATTCTGATAAATATACCACCTCCTAGGGAGATGCATATTAATGATAAACCTTACTGGAAACTAGAACCAAAAGGAAAATTCATAGTAAGGTCTGCATATCAGTTGATTAGACATAAAAAAGATACTTGTAGCTTGCATAAAAAGATGTGGATTAGGGGACTACCAATTAAAGTCTCATTTATGATATGGAGGTTTTGGAAATATAAACTTCCATTGGATGATGTAGTTAGAAAATGGGGATTTCAATTTCCATCTAGATGCTTTTGTTGTCAAGAACCCAAGATGGAAACTTTCTCACATGTTTTTCTACAATCACCAGCAACCCAGTTTCTATGGAGACAATTCAGTGGACCAGTAGGGCTAAACATCCAGGGGTTACAAGTTACTCAGGTAATTAATCTTTGGTGGGAAGCTCCAGTTAATCACTTTATTAGAGAAGTGTTTACTGCTGTCCCAGCTATCATACTATGGGAATTATGGAAAAGGAGAAATGCCATAAAACATGGTGGAGAGATGTCACATGGAAAGCTTATGTACCAAGTCATGCATACCATTGTGCTGATGTTGAAAGTGAGAAGGAGAAATTTCAAATACACTGTGTATGAATGGAGGGACTTAGTGGAAGCTCTACAGAGATATACTCCTAAAATCAGAGTTACGCAAGTGATATGGACAATACCTGAGACAGGAAGACTTAAGTGCAATACAGATGGAGCATCAAGGAAAAATCCAGGTAGAAGTGCATGGGGATTCAGTGTGAGAAATAATTCAGGAGATGTGATAAAGGAACACGCAGATGAAATAGAAAATCCTTGTACCACAAACACACAAGCAGAAGCAATGGCTATACTTCAAGCTTTAAGATTCATCAGGAACCTGGAGAATATACATGTGACCATTGAAACTGATTCCTTACTTATGGTAAAAGTGATTAAAAAGAATTGGGAAGTTCCATGGCAAATTGTAAATATAATGGATGAAATCTGGAACATTGTGCGAGATAGAGATATATTGGTGATTCATACATTAAGGGAAGGAAATAAATTTGCTGACTACTTAGCAAATTATGCTCTTGACCATGGAAGCATACAGATAACTAATTTTCAACAATTGGAGGTGGAGGGGAGAAAGATTATTAACAATGATAAGCTTCAAATACCATACCTAAGAAGGAGAATATGCAGATAAAAAAGTATTGGAGTTACAAATGGAATGATTGAAATCATTATGTTCAAATCCTGTTGGAAATGAACATGGGGATCTTTTTATCTAACAAAGTGCTTAATTTTGCAGGTACAACAGAAACACAAAATCAGAAGCATATGAATGTAATGCAATAGTATGGAATCACATATCAGAAAACACAAAAACCACCATCAAACATAAAGTCGTCAAGCAATACACTAGTTGAATGGGTAATTGGTCGATGTGTGGTATTAACACTTTCGGGTGTTCATTCTATTGAACAAAAACCTAAAAGACAACATATATTGCAGATGAAAAAATATGATGGTAATTGCAGATACATCCGACAACAATCAATAGACTTGAAGGCACCAAAAATACAAACAGCTAAGAGCTTCTAAAGGGGAAAACACATCATCAAACCATGATAGATTAAGAAAGAAAAGATTTCATACCTCAACATTCAATTGATACAACAAGCAACATATTATAAATGAGGAAGACAGAGGAGTACCATGTGAACATGAGAGGGATTCAAGAAGCTCCATATGAGCAAGAGAGCACACATAGAAACAAGAAGATCCAAGAACATGGATTCAAAGAGATGCAGCAACGTAGAGGGACCTTCATAGTGAAACAAGAGCATAACTTGAATTGATTGAAGAATTGAGAATTACTTTACATTTTAGAATAGGGTTTACTTTTTATTTTAATTTTAGATAAATTCACTTTCCCCTTTTTTCTTGTTTTCAGACTTAGTTAATAAAATAGCCCTGTGGGGCCTTGTTTTTTAAAAAATAATATAATTGTCTTATTAATATTGATTGGTGTTTTATAATGTACTGAAATATCACTTTTTCTATCTTTTCGTATATGGAATTTTTTTTGAAATTGATAGTTTTATGGGTAGAATATACTCCCTTAAAAAAAATTCATTATGTACAAGAATATAAATAAAGAAAAATTAGAGACCTATTTTACTTGTATGAGTCCAAATGCTCACCACTTGTCAATATTGATACTTTGTTACTCCAACAAAATGTAGAGAAGGAGAAAAACAAATTTGAAACAGCAGGAAAACAATCTCTTTGACCCCTTTTGGTAAATCATTTTTATTATGTTGCTGCTCTCAGGGCCCTCTAGCTACTTCATATGTACAACTTTACAACTTCTTCGAAAATACATATGTATACTTGTTGCAATATGAAAACACTCAAATCACTTGTAAAATAATTAAATAAGTAAGCAGTCATTAGTAATCTAATTACCCAACGTATGAGGTTGGGGTCGAATTCCACAGGGAGTGGTATACGAAAGAATTCAATTACGAAGTCAAATTGTGTTCTAATTCATTGTAGGTAGATGATGACAAGGATGGAATAAATTCCAATAACCAAATTAATATTGTTTGGTAACCAATTTTGGCAAAGCAAACTAAATCGAGTGTTTAACAAGCAAGCGGAGTAATAATCTAGGAGTGTGTGGAAGTGGGTATCGATTTCAAAAGGTAGATCAATATGATTGCTCGATAACCTTCATTACCCATGGATAGGTTGGGTCTATCTCAAACACATAGTGCATTTCTCAATCACATCATGCTTATCATAAGAATTCCTCACGGACTTTTCTTGTTTCTCACTCAAGGAAAGAAGGTTCTATTGTACTCTAAGTTCATAAAATCTCAAATCCAAATTGTATGATCAAAGATCTATTTTTCTCCCTCTTTCCGGCTATTTATATTTCCCCCAAAACATAGCCAAAAATTTATTAAATTACCTAGTTGGCGATGTTAGTCGGACTCGCCGACTCATTCGGCGAGTCACCGACTTCATCTTCTTCTCACGTTTTCTTAGCTTCAAGCTTTAAATGTTTGAACCGTAGTTGGCTAGGTCGATGAAGTTTGCCGTTCAAATTCGGCAAGTCGACGATCATCACCCAATCTCACCTTTTTGGCCTTCAATTTTACCCAAATGTTCAGTCACTTTTGATGAGCAATTGGCATCTCGCGGACAGAGTTCAGTGTATTGTCATTTAATCCGTCTTCTCTCCAACCTGCCTTGAGCATTTTAGTCGAAGATTGTCATTTTCGGCGAGGTCTAGCACACTCGGCGAGTCACCGAATTTCTTTTGGCGAGCATCAACTTCATGTTTTTTCTCTTTTCCATGTTTTTAGCCACTTTTTGTGTGATTTCATCCTTGCCTTGACCTTTCATAGCTAAAAAAATAATAATTCATTAGATATGGACATAAAAAGGCATTGAGGACACAATTTATTGAACTAAAAAGGCCACAAATGAGTCAAAATCTCAGAGGCATCACACTATGAGAGTACAAGTAGATCAAAATGATAGATTCTAGACTCAAGTAAAAAAGATTAAAAAAAGTGAAAAAATAGAAAATGAATAGAAAGAATGAAATCTGCAAGGACCCAACACACTTTCTCTAATGACTTCATTAATCACTCTTGTTATATATGATAAATCACTCAAGCAGTTGCCAGAACCCGCTACAATATTTTTCTTGGATATGAAATACAGATGAAAAGACATAGGCAAAAAAAATGGTGATATGAATTATATGGTATGTATCATGATGGATAAATTAAAAGGACTAGTTTGATGGTTAATCATAAAAGCTTTTTGAAGACCTTAATTTTTACACAGAAGAGAACCATCTCAGTGGAATAGTTATTAGAAGAGATCGCTACTGGCATTTACGACTTCAGATTAGATGAGAGAATTTCTAAGAATTGTTAAAATTATTAGGAAGTGTTGAGGATGAAGAAGAGGGGGTGTAAACGTGTAATCGATAGAAGTGAATGAGTGACTGATCGACTTTTAATATAGAAATTAAATAGGAAACTAAAGGTTAACATACAAAACACAGAGAAAAAGAAAAAAAATATGTATTATGCTTGATAAGAGGCTATGTTGGATCACATAAATCAGAAAGTGAAATGTATACAACCGATTGACTGAATAAAGTAGAATAGTAGAGCCAAAAGGAAGTGATCAGTCAATTAAATATCAAACTAAATGGAAGGACTATAAAAGAAAAGCAAGAAACTATTCAAAGTGTTTGCTCCACTCTGAATGACCTGACGTGTAAGAGGTTGCGATAAGATTTCAAATCATGATTTCTTCGGACTCAAATATTCTTTTATTTTCTGAAATGGAACTTAGATACATACTTCCATATCCATCTCATATTCTATTACCGCACAAACTAAAATCTCTAAACATGTCACGTATAAATCCTTCCATATATGGTGAAATATTCAAATATTATTTCAGTTTCAAACCATTCTTTTGACGACTAAAATTGTCCATTGTATACTATTTGGTTACCCAACCATTATTACATACCAAAATATCATTACAACTACAAATTTGGCTTTTTGTAAGATTTTATCATGCATATATTAATATTTTTAACTCTAAATCTCGTATCTATTTGGGTTACGAAGCTAGAAATTGCATAAATAAAATAACTATAAAAGTATGGTGTGTAAAAACCTTGACTTAGATGCGCACATTATCAGTCCAATAGTAAGCAGGAGTTAAAAAATATGGTAGACTCACTTCATCATAAAGTCAAGTCATGTTTGTGGGTTCTTCCTCAACGTATTTTGTCATAATCCAAAGTACACCCTAGATATGACATGGTGAGTAGGATCCCGAAGGATACTAAAAAAATCACTTGACATAAGCATGATATAAAAGAAATACAATAAGAGAGAGTAAAATCAATAAGTCTCAAACCATAGAATCTGAAAGGTACAAGACTTAGCATAAATGCAGAAATCTAAACTTGTCTGACAATGTCTTTGTACTATCATAATGTGACTAGGACAAATCTCGAAGTCACGAACATAATTTGAAACTGAAAGACTAAGAAAGCAATAAAGTTGATGATGGTCTTGCCCTCATACTATGAGGACTCACCAATCCAAGTCTATAGCAGAACAATTCAACTAACCACAAGCTGATGGAGGAGCGTCAAATCCTATATTTTCAAACTATATAGGCACAATATCCATCAATACTTGGAATGTACTAAGCATGGGGAAATGCATAAAATCGTAAACATGATAAAATAGTGAGCTTAAACATGATATGCATGACCAAATAAAAAGTAGTAAAAGCCTTTAAAGTGAATTCATAAATCATAGACATGATCAATTCACATTTGAAAACCATATGAAAAACTTTGATAAAACCTTTGAAGAAAACATAGTTCATTTGTGGGATATTTACCGTTAACCGACAATACACAATGCGATCTATAACATGGAATTCAGTGTAACCCTCACACCAAAAAAGAGAGTCTTGCTAAGGTAAGAACTCTGTATCATCATTGTTGCTATAGTGGATCCACCAACTTAGGTCACTTAAGACAATCCTACGGGGGCACGTAATTTGGGACGAGGGAATTGCTACTAAAGACCAAACCTCTACTAATAGTAAGACGCCTATTCCAAAGTCCTCTCGGTGCTAAGTAAATCCCAACGGAATAAGAATAATCATAATCATCTCAAAATACTTGGAAAGACAATAATCGAAGACTACCGATCCAATCATAAATTCATATAGAATAGCTTCTTTCAAAACTATGATTTCATAATTTTTCATCAAGACACTTTCTTTTTAAGCTTCTAAATCATGATTCCTTTCAAATGTGAGAAAACCTTTCACAAATCGTTTATACTTCATCTTAAAAACATCATTTAGTCATAAATCATCAATCTCATAAAAACATGCATAAATCCATAACCATAGTTCATAATTCATATTCATAAAATAGTGTCACGACTCGATTCCTCGAGTCATGATGAAAACTACCATAACTCAATAGTAGATAAGACAACTCGTAACCCATAATGACAAGCAATGAGTATAAGGGTAGAAATAAGCGGAAGCAACAATCTAAACCACAAAATGAGATAGGAGCCGGACCAAACCAATAAAATCCCTCATAGAACCTGGAAGTCACGGGCTTAGAGTTGTTCTAACAAGAGCGTACAAGTCCCAAAAGTATACCAAAATTAAAGCTTGTCTCACAATACAAAAAACTAGTTATACAATAGAAAGAAGGAGAAATGCAAGTCCAGAACGCCAAGTGCTAACCCTCGCCTCTGATCCCAAAGTTGTTGCTGGCATGAATGATCACCGCCGGTAACTGGTACTAGGACCTACATCACAAAAAAAATGCAAAGTAAAGCATGAGTACCAAAACAAAGGTACTCAGTAGGCATTATAGGCCGACTAAGCAAGAAAGGTAAAGACAATAAGAAAAGATATAATCTAGACACAAATCAAGGTTAAAGTGGAATTTAAAGAAAGCACACGTGACTACCAGAAGCAAGGCTAAGTACAACTAAACTAAACCTAACTGGACCCCATAAGCCTAGAAGATACACTCGTGTGGAAGTTTAAATAAAGCCCGAACAGATCCCATAATCCCGACAGGTATACAAAATAGCTAAAATACAAGAACAAAGTACAGTGAAACTAGATCCAAGAAGCGTAAACCGGGCCTCGAACCCTAAGTGATGGCCTTTGTCTAGAGTTAGCAACCTCGAACAGTAAGCATCGACCTCAAATTGAAAGTAACGACCTTGAATCATAATCATTAGCCTCAAATCTGAAGTAATAACCTCAAACAGTAATCATCAGCCTTGAATTAGAAGTAACCAATAATGGGGCCGCCCAGCCTGCTAGTAAACTCCCAGGGTATCAACCGCCTAGCTAGCAAGAGTAAACCTGGGAATGTCGACTCTGAAGAGGATCTCATCAGAATCTATCAGTAGTACCACCGTGGGACGACATTTACTCACAAGCAACCAGTACAAGATTCCAAGCCTGAACCACTCTAATCCCAACTCATCCAGCGAAGCACGGAACCTCCAACATGACAATGGGGCTGCAGAAATAGGGAGAGTGAACAAAATATTGATGAAGATGAGTCACCCCTAAACTAAGGCTCATTTTATCAGAATCAATTCTGCTACTCTAGTCTAGAAGGAGCTAATCCGTCCGAAACAACGTCAGAGAAGATATAAGGCCTACGGGCCACAAATATTGCAAGTCTTAGGCAACACTAGCATAATCAGAGAATAAGGCACTAAATGATCGAATATACCATAACAACAACATACAAGTAATTGCACAAAACTGAAGTAAACACATAATCCCCGACTCGAATGCTACTATACTGGTAATAATGTTGATCAAGCCTAAAATATGGTTTCTAGGAAATAACACTATTGAAGATGAACTAGCCTTTCTATTATTATTTAGTTGTATTGAGCAATTCAACACTACCCCTAGTGATATTAATGTTCAATCCCCACACCCCTAGAATCAACTAATTTCGTGAACCTTCACTTGCTTTAATATTGATAATTGTGTGACTGAATTTATGTTACTAAATTTGGTGGAATCATCCACCCATTTGTTATGTTTACTACAATGAGATTAGTTGTAATTTAAGTCACTAATTGGATCCTTAACATCACACCATTACCTGTGGTATTCGACCCCGACTCTTAGTTAGGTATTTTTATTGACGACGATCATTGTCTCTTTTGATTGGTTTTGAAGAGTACATTTGAGTGTTATCAGCGCGCTCTCACAAATCACTGTTCTAGAGCTTTTTCTTTTCGAATAGCCTCAGAACACTGCCACTGTAACACCCCGTAGCCTTGAGAGGTATGTTTAGTATGTTTTGGCATTCCAAGTGTCACCCACGAGGCCACCCATACCCCGTGGTTGGACCCACGCCCCGTAGGTGGGCAGCGTGGGTGAACTCCCTTCAAATCTGCCTAAGGCAGTGTCCACGGGCAGGACCCATGCCTTGTGGATGGGGCCGTGGTTCCCAAGCCTTGTTGCCAACTAGCAGACCCCAAACCACGCCCAACCAGTACGGGCTGTAGGTCCACCTACGCCCTGTGGTCGGGGTCTCGTGGATGGGACAATGAGGTGGTTAGTTGAGGACTTAATGGAACATTTCGGTTTTAAGTAGGATTAAGTGGTGTCATTTTACCCTAATCTAGACCTCCTATATAAAGAATTTAGACCCCTAAAATAAGTTAATTAAGTCATTCTCTCAACTCACCAAAAACAAAACCCAATTCTCTCCCAAATATTCTCTCTCTAGAAAGAAGAAGAAGAAGAAGAAGAAGAGGGATCAAGCTCTCCAATATTCAAGCTTTTGAGGGCATTGTGTACTAAGGTATGATAGTTTTTTCAACCATGGACTTCTTCCATCCACGGAGTTCCCTAGTTTTCCCCAATTGTGAAGATGAAATCCCCAATTCAAGTTAGGGTTCCTTCCAATAATGTGGGTTATGTTAATTATGGATCCAATTGAGTAGATATTGATTGTTTATGATTGAATTAGTAGTGAATCATGTTATTATAATGAAATTACATATTTTCTATGCCTAACCCTAGTCTAATTGAAGTAATATGGGTTTATGCCTTGAAGAGGGAAATTGAGGATTTAGAGATAATCTTCTAGGATTGATACTATGTATAGTAGATTACTTGAGATTAGGGCATATAGATATGAATTGAATGAGGTTAAAGTATAAATGTTGAATCATGATTAGTAAGTGTTGGTTTTGAGCCTTTATGATGATATATGATTAGAAATGCGTAAGAATAAAACACGTGATTAGAATGTCTTGTGATCTAGGCATATGTGATGATTGTAAGAAGTAAAGCTTGAGAGTAAGGCTTGTAGTTATGAATATTGATTCCTAGTGCTTTGAGAGTAAAGCTAATATGTTGAATTATGTATGTAAAGGCTTTGAGAGTGAAGTCTATATGAGAATGGTAGACTAGTAGGTAGCATTGTTGTGGAAAGACTTTACTCACCTAATCTACCTTATGAATGTTTGAATGCATGAAGGGATAGAATCACATGAAACTTGGATTGGTTGTCAAGGACATCCTTCCATGAGACACGTGTTAAGTAAAGATTAATAACTATCTTGTGGGGTGTATGCTTAGACTCGAGTGGATATCGACAATGAGATGGAGGCTCACACGTAGTTGAGTCCGGGCTTCCAAAATGGAAACTCTCACGTAGTAGAGTTCGGGTTTCCCAAAGTAGGTCTCATGAGATGAAAACCTTCACGTAGAGGAGTCCGAGTTTCTAGTAGCAATCTCCGTATCCATTGAACAAAGACATGCTTGAAGAGGTATCTCGTAGTGTTCAAAGTAATAATGAACTTAGACATGCTTGAAGAAGTATCTCGTAGTGTTCAAAGTAATGAGGAACTAAGACGTTCTTAAAGAAGTATCTCATAGTGTTCAAAGGTGTTAAAAGAGGGACTAGTCCCCAACCAAGACATATGATTATGATGAAACAAGGATACTTCAAGGAAGTATCGTATGTATGTTTTATATGAGATTTGCTTATATGATGTATGTTTAGATTGGATTGTTGCTATAGTTGCCTTCCTTGATATGTTTGACTAAAGGTGAAGGTTCCCTTGTCTATGTGAAATAAGCTAAGGATGAGATCAAAAGATGATAAATATGTATGATGGCCTAAAGTGGTACTTAGTATGGGTGAGATTATGGGGTCTTATCCATGCATTGCACAAGTATGCTTTGAGGTTACTTATGAAGTGTTTATCATATGTTGGGGAAATCTAAGTATTGATTATGACTATGAGTATGTTGTTATCTCTTATGCTTATGGATTATGTCTTATGTTTACTAACGCTTATGTTATGCCTATGTTGATGATTATGCTAGCTATCATATTTAGTACTTGATTGTACTAACACATACTCTTACCTACATTCTTAGCAAATGTAGGGTCCAGTGATATTGAGTTTCATCCCCGTGGCTAGGTTCCTAGTAGAGCAAGGAGTGAAGAGACTTGGTGAGTCCTCATAGCATCGAGGATTTGATCACCTTTTTTTTATGTCTTTCTTTTATGTTTAGACTATTGTATGGGCTGCGTCCCAAAGATGTTCATCTTTTAGATGCTTTGAGACAAAGTGTAATAGACTTCCGCTCGTTTTATAGAAGACTTCGATTGTATGGAAAATATTTTAAATTTCTGCATCATTTCTATTTACTTTATGTTATGATATGCTAAGTGGCTTGTATGAGGCCTCTCGGAGTCTTCTACGCCTTGTTACATCTAGGGGGTACCCCTGGGTCGTGACAGCCACACTATTATCAATAGGATCACAACATCAATACAGTTGTATCAACAACAAAAACACATCAAATGTAGACGGACCAATTTTGGAGTCAAACAGGAATCTTGGGACCCTCACCAGAATTTACGGAATTGACCCCATCAAAAGGTCTAAAATAGTACCCCAAACATGTTTTCCATTTGAAACACAATTCGAGGATTGGAACATCGAAAATAGCCAGCATCAAATTTTCCAAAATAAAAAATTGTAAAGAAGCATAACAGGCCTGAAAAGCATGGAATTTACCTCGAACGAGAGTCCCCTAACACCTTCCAATCATGCACACACGTTGCCTCGAAAATTTCATACGCATAAGACTTTGAATCACTGAAAACAGAGTCTCCTAGCTCCCACAATATCAATTTGAAGTTTGAATACCAAGTTGGTTCGCGTCTGGTCTTTAAATAAAAGACCAGACAAAATAACCCTCCTTGAACGCGACCATGGGGCCTGTGAATGCGAAGGAAACATGATCTAGGGACTCTCAAACATGGTCGGGTCCCCGCGAATGCAAAGGCCTGGTAGCCTAACTCTTCACGAACGTGGCCTGGACCCATGAATGCGGTGACCAAATCCTGTGGTCTCCGCAAACGTGGACCTGAGCCCACGAATGTGAATTCCAAATTTGGCTTGAACCAGCTGATGCATATCAGTTGGTTTTTGGCAAGTTCAAATCTCCGACGGGTGCTCGGAATTTGTCCGGAACACTGTGCATGCAAAAGAGGTATGCTACCCTACCAAATTCGATATTCCTGACTTATAGGAGCAGTCAAAATTTCCATACTAGGTAGTCTCGACAAAAAGTGAGTCCCACACCAAAACTCTATTTCAAGTCAGAATCCATAAGGGGGATTGTAATTAGCTCGAGAGCCTTGGGATCCACACAAAGGGTCATTCTAGACCAAACTCAACATTCTGGAGTTATCCATGCTGACGGAATTCTCATCCGGGCATGTTTACCAAGAATGTTGACCAAGGTCAAACTTAGACCATAATTTGAAAGTTAAAATGCCTAATTACACAAACTCGCACCAAAAGCCTCGGGAGCCATGCCGATCATGCTACTAGCCTAAAATGAACCTTTTGGAGCTTATGGAATCGTCATAATTGGATTTTGAGGTCGTGTTCATGAACATTTGATCGAAAATGACTGTTCAATATTTAAAAACTCCAAAACACAAAAATTCACATAGAAACTAAACGAACGACCAAGTGACCAAACTGTCAGTCCCAACAAGTCATAAATGACTTGGGATTTTTTTATGAATTCTCTAAATGATGAATAAAAAACATAAATACATAAATGACCTGGAGGGTCATTACAAATAGGAATAAGCATGGGTCATATGAAATCACTTGAAAAATATGTAATTTAATTAAATAAGGCACAATAAGATTGAATTTAAGAAATTGGATCATAATAAATTGAACCCATGAAGAATACATAAAAACCTTAAGAGAATTGAATTGAAATTGTATTGGAGATTGAAATTCTTTTGAGACCCAATGGATGAAAGGAATCCATTAGTGAAGTTCCCACATACCTTGGGTAATCAAAGCCCTTGCAATGGAGGAAGAGACCTTGAAGCTTGATGAAACCCTAGCTTTGCCTTGAGAGCGAATTGGAGGGGATTAACTTGGAGGGAATTTATAATTTTGAGTGAAGGTGAGGGAATGGGTAGACTTAGGTGCATAAAATCAGTTAGAGGAGTAATTATAGGGTCACAATAATATAGTTTAAGGGTTAAATGAATAGGAAAAGACATAAACACCCTTAATTAAAATCTGTCAGACAGTGTCTACGGTTGGATCTACGGTCGATAAAAATTTCTATGGACCGTCATGGTCAACCGTAGAACTATTATTGAAGCTGATTAATTGACCATACTTTCATGAAACCCTTCCTACGGCTTGTGGAGGTTTCTATGGTCTATATGGCCTCATTTTAGAACCCCAAAACCATAATTTTTTTTACTAAGTCCAAACAGCTTCTACGGGCACTTGCTACGGCCTGTTTGAATTCCTACAAATCATCCTATTGAATCGTAGACTGTTATCAGAGACTTTACATTTACCAAAAATCCAACTCAAGTTCCACGAGGGCCTTCTATGACCCGAAGAGCTTTCTATGAACCGTAGATGGGCTCGTAGGAATTGCACCAACACACCTTTTTGCAACATTTCCCTTTCAAATCCAACTTCCAATTTCTGAGGTGTTACATATTTACCCCCTGTTCTGCAATTCACCAAAGTAAAGAAATTATGGCAGACGCATTTCATCATACTCAATTAGTTGAATCACATATTATGCAAATTGTCTGTAATCTTCACTATTTCTACAATTTATTCGAAGATAGCACAAACTCTTTGTCAAATAAAGTATATTTGTCAAATTTGTAAGTTAGCAATTATTTGAAAATAAATATTATTTCAGAATTTGTTATTTTAAACAAAGCAAACAAACTTTATCTTCTGAAGGCACTACACCGCTCACATTTTACTAGCTATGTGAGTGCATGTTATACTTATACCAGTAGATGTATGTAAGATATTTGGTCAAGGTCATTTAGTGGTGATCAAAGAAAGATATGGCGACTTTATCCAACTGCAAGAGAACATCCAGTAAAATATGCTATGACGGTGTACCAGAGATGGTGGTTTTAACCGCACCTCAAACACTGCTTCGCTTTTATTGTGATACATCATTGATATGAACAAAAAGGGAATAAATACAGTTAATTTGGTGGGGAGAAAGAAGAGGAAAAGAGAGGGCAATAAGAAGAGGTAGCTTTTTCAGTTTTCTAAACAAAGACAAGACTTTGTTTTTCTTTCTGGTGAACTAAGCATTGGATTTTTTCATTTAAAAAAAGAAGAAGGAAAAAGCCAAAAAATTAAGAGAATAGATAAGTATAAATGCTGAAATATGAGACTGCCATGTCATCAAATGGACCCTTAGACCAATTAGGAAGTTGCTGGAAGGAGTCGAAAACAAAAGAAGTTTCGCTAGTGTTGGCCAACTTTTTCAAGTGATCCGCAACCGTCTTGGCCTCTCTAAGCCGTGTCACGACTTATGTTGATAAAAGTTCTAGAATAAGGAAGCGATCCCATAGACGGAAAGAAATTTCAAACCATATCATTGTTCTCTTAGTAAAATGGGTTTTAGTGATGTAGTTCCTACTCCTTTCGGTCCATTCGTACAAGTCCCCCAGTGTACATGAAATTCATAAGATATAGCTTAATTTGAAATCCTATAAACTTCAAATAGTATTCATGGGGGTTTCGATTTAAAAGATAATACAATAGGAAAAAAATGTACATCTTGAAGATGAACATATTAAAATGTACCCGTCCAATTGAGCTGCTATAGTAGCAAGACATTTCAAGATTGTAGTTATCTTCTCTACGTAGGTGCCCGAGACTGTCGGCCCCTACAAAAAGGCCAGACGAACTTAACTATGTCAATACCATTGAAGTTTACTATATGTACAACACATTTCATGCTTTAGGTAAATAATAGTTGTATCCCAAAGAACTAATTTTCACACAGTTACGATAAAAGCGTAAATAGATTCATGTAACTAATTAACTCTATGTGATTCAAATTAACAAAAAAAGGCTTTAGTGTCGAGACGATCTTAAAAAAACCATCATCATCATTAGTAGTAGATTAAATTTATACTTGAGTGTAAATGATCAGGTTTCAATCATCATTGATGTATATAAACTTCACTATGCTTCCTGAATTTGTAAGTGAGAAATTTATTAGTGTCATATCATACATGGTTGACAACTTACTACATAATTAAGTATTATTATAAAAAAAATAAAAGCTAAAACATAACAAAAGATCAAAGTACCACATTATTCGGATGGACATTTATCAAATTAAATTTTCAGCCCAAATTATTTCCTTCACCTTCTTATAATATTATAGTTTGTCAATGCGTGATTGTACAAAAGTACTTTTCAGTTGTATTGTGTTGGTTCTTCTCCCTGCACACACCCTTCAGGGTAAAGAGCTTTTGTTGATTTTGAAAAATTTAGACATTTCGAGCTCCATTGCAGTTTTTACTTAAACTTGAATATTTATGTAAAAATATTCTCTAATATCATTAACAATAGGCAATAAGAGGATATCCTATAAGCGTTGTAATCCATTTCCTAGAGAAAATATACCTCTGTTGAATAACAATGGGTAATTAGCCTACGCACGTGTAGTAAGTTGTTGACATGGCGAATACAATGGTTGCGAGTCATTCTCATATGCATTTGGGGATTTTGTCGAATCGCCAGAACATGATGACGAGGATGAAACACGTGACCAGAACTGCCCCAAGATGGACCAAAAGAATCGCCAACATACACTCATGATAAATTTGAAAGAAAGACCACTTCAGTCCATACTGGATTGGTAAAAGTAGGTGTAACACCTCGGAAAAAGGAAAGTTTCATTGTTGACTACTGGTCAAAGAATACAGGTTCTGTCTACAGACCGTAGAAGGTTCTACTGTCTGTAGAAGGAAGTCATAGGTATGGTCTTGAGGATTTCATGATTTGGGTCTCTGAACATTTCCTACTGTAACACCTTGGAATCTAGTAGTCTAAGCAAGGGGCTAAGTGTCAAGCCATGAGCCAAAGAAGTGAGCTTGGGCAACCTTCAGGTGGACCCATACGGGCCGTGAATGCCACCACGAGGCGTGGTGCTGCCCGTGGTGGCTCACAGTAGCTAACCAAGTGATTTTAACCTCCCACGACAACCAAGACCGGTCGTGGTGGGAACCACGGGTCGTGGTGATGGACGTGAAGGGCTAGGCAGTGAGCTAGTCAAGACTACTTCCTCCCACGAGTCACTTAACGACTTGTGAAGGCCTTGAAGGATCGTGGAGGTGTGCGTGTGGGAAGAAGAGTTTAACGGTGAAAATGCCAAGCTACTGGTCAAGGACCACGACCATCACAATCGGCCGTGAAGTCCTTGACGGCTCGTGAAGGTGGTTCGGCAGATTTTAATTAAGGGGCATATGGGTCTTTTTTCAGATTTAATTAAATCAAAGCTATGTCGTTTTACCCAAGCCTAGGACCCCTATATAAGTGATTTTAAGCCCAAAACTCACCCATTCAAGTCATTCTCTCAAATTCACCAAAAGAAATTGGGTTCTTCCTCTCTAAAATATTTCTCTCTCTATAACTTGAAGAAGAAGAAAGGTGAAGCTAAGGTCAATGTCAAGTCTCCATTCTCCAACTGCTTGTGGGATTTGATAGTAAGGTATGATGGCTTTATTCATCCATGGAATCCTTGCATCCATGGAGCCCCTAAGTTCCCCAATTAAAAAGTAGAAATTCCCCAATTTGAGTTAGGGTTTTCTTCTAAGTTGTGGGTCTTTATGAATGTTGATCAAATTGATTGTGTTATGATTGTTTATGCATGAATTGGGAGGATTACACGTTCTTAGGATGAATTTACATGTACCCATGCTCAACCCATGTTTCTAAGATGAAATTGATGTAAATGAGTTTTGATCCATGCAAGAAGAATTCATGGATTTAGGTGTATTCTTATAGGATAAATAAGGTACATTATGAATTGCTTAGAGATTGAAGAATATATGATGATTATGATATATGTTGCTTTGAGAGTGAAGCATATGTTATGAAATATTGATTGATTGTTGTGATTGTTGTGGAAGGGATAGTTCCCACATGATTTGCTTACGTATGAATGTGAAAGACTCTCACATTGAATGATTCTAGGTTGAAAGGATTGCTCACCTAAAATGAATCTAAGCTAAAGAAAATAAAAAAATTGATGAGGCTAGAGGCGATTACCCATGACTTCTAAATGAGAAGGATATGAGGCGATTACCCATATTCCTTAGAATAGAATATGAGGCGATTAACCATATTCCTTAGAATAAGAATAAGAGGCGATTACCTTTATTCCTTGAATTTGAAAAAGAGGCGACTACCCACGTTCCTATACTGTACATTGGACTAGAGGTGAGTACCCATGATCCCTTATAGAAAGACAAGAGGTGAGTACCCATGTCACATGACGTTGGACATGGAGGTGAGTACCCATGATCCTAAGTAAAGGAACTAGAGGCGACTCCCTATGATCCCATAGTAAGTTGGACAAGAAGCGACTATCCATGATCCTTTAAGTAAGGCAAGAGGCGAGTACCCATGAGCCTTTATAGGAAGGCAAGAGGTGATTCCCCATGTCTATAAAAGATAAGCTAGACTATGTTATGATAGGTGATGAGCTGGGATTGTTGCTTGAGTTTACCTTCCATGATGAGTAAGGATGAATTGAGGTTACTTCAAGAAGTACTCCTTTTATGTGAAATGATCTATTATGTGCATTGATTATGCCTTATGACTTATGTAGTCTAACTGTTATGTTTATGTTGATGTTTATGAAAGCTATCATATTTAGTACATTCATGTACTAACGCATACTCTTGCCTACATTTCTTATCCAAATGTAGGGTCTATCGTTACCGACTCTTATCATCGTGGCTAGGATATATAGTAGAGGCAAGGTTGAAGATTGGTGAATCCTCATAGCATTCGAGGATATGACCACCACTTTCTTATGTTCTTTCCATTTTAGTTTTGAACATTGTTGTATGGCTGTGTCTCAAGATTCTATTGTATTAGATGGTTTTTGAGACAAGTGTATTAGACTTTCGCTTCATTTTATAACGACTTTGATTGTGTTGAAAATGTTTTAAATCTTATCGATTTTCTATTATCTTGACTATGAAAGCTAAGTGGCCTATATGAGGCCTCTCGAGGTCTTGTATGCCATGTTACGTCTAGCGTGTACTCCTGAGTCGTGACAAACTTGGTAATCAAAGCACATGGTTTAGAAAGGTTCTAGGATATCTCAAAACCACGTCAAATAATGTCTTGTTCATGAGTGTGAAACATGCCACATTTATGAATAAGAGGCTACAAGATATTTAGGAAACTTCACTTCTTCATTACTCTAAGTCGTGCGATAGAGTTTAACTCTATAAGGTCTCTCTCTTAACCCTTACCTGATGGTCTACAGGATATGACTACTCGAAGTACTTTTGATAGAAAGACCGAGGGAGAAAATGTTGGTCAAGGAGCTGCTCCTCACGCTTCGGTTGACCCTTTGGCCGAGCAAGTGACTAATGCAGAGTTTAGAAATGCTTTTCAAGTGTTGTCTCAAGCCGTGACGGCCCAAGCCAATAGGAAAGTTGTGATCCCCGTGAAAACCAATGTGGGTACGGTGGCATCTAGAGTGAG
Source organism: Solanum etuberosum (assembly GCA_029582245.1). Lineage (NCBI taxonomy): Eukaryota > Viridiplantae > Streptophyta > Magnoliopsida > Solanales > Solanaceae > Solanum > Solanum etuberosum. The sequence continues at coordinate 66,864 of JAJONR010001942.1, read as the reverse complement.
GGACTTCACTAGGATGAATCCTCCGAAATTCTATGGCTCTAAGGTTGAGGAAGATCCTCAATAGTTCATTGATGAGGTTTACAAGATGTTGACTATTATGGGAGTGACTCCGGTGGAATTGGCCGCTTATCAACTTAAAGGTGTTGCTCAAATTTGGATCAACCAATGGAAGAAAGCAAGACCGGAAGATCCGGGTCCCCTAGAGTGGGAAAGGCTCAAGTCTGCTTTTCTTGATAGGTTCTTTCCTCTTGATATGAAAGTGGCAAAAGTGCTTGAGTTTATTAATCTCCGCAAAGGAAACACGAGTGTGAAAGAATATGCTTTGAGGTTCACTCAATTGTCAAAGTATGCTCCTTCTATAGTTGCCAACTCTAGGGTAAGGATGAGTAAGTTCGTTTCGGGTGTGCTGAATTGGTAGTGAAAGAATGCCTTACCGCTATGCTTGTCAATGACATGGATATTTCTCGTCTCATGATTCATGCCCAACAGATTGAAGAGGAGAAAATTTAAGAGAGGTCTAGGGAAACAAAGAGGTCTAGTATTGGTGATGGTAATTTCTCTCATGCAAGGTCCGATGGACATGGTCGTGCAAGGTTTCGACAAAGGTTTTCTGGTCAAGGTTCCTCCAATGCTTCTAGGTCTAACAAAGATATGGTGTCTAACCCTAAACCTCAAGGAGGTGGTAGTGGGTCTTTATTTCCTACTTCTGCTAAGTGTGGAAGAAAGCATGAAGGTAAATGTCTAGCGGGTTCCAATGCTTGTTTTGGTTGTGGTAAGATGGACCACACAATAAGAGATTGTCCTTCAGTTGCTAAGAATGAGAGAGATAGTCATCGTAGGGCTCAACCCTATCCTTCATCCGATCCAAGTGGTTCGGGTACTAGTGCTCCCAAGCAAAATATGTTCTATGCCTTTCAGACTCGTGGTGAACAAGAGGGTTTTCCCGATGTGGTTACCGGTATGTTGAAAGTCTTTCAACTTGATGTTTATGCTTTACTTGTTCCCGGTGCTACTTTGTCTTTTGTGACGCCATATGTGGCTATGAGATTTGATGTGTTTCTTGATGTGTTGTTAGATCCTTTTTCTGTCTCTACTCCTGTTGCTGATTTTTTGATTGCTAAGAGGGTCTACAGAAAGTGTCCCGTCTCCTTATCCCATAGAGTCACTCATGTTTATTTGGTAAAGCTTGATATGCTAGATTTTGATGTCATTCTTGGGATGGATTGGTTGCATTTGTGTTATGCCTCTATTGATTGTAGGACCAGAGTGGTCAAATTTCAGTTCCCAAATGAGCCTATCCGAGAGTGGAAAGGGGGAAATTCTATGCCAAAAGGTTGGTTTATTTCTTATCTTAAAGCTAGAAATATGATTTCTAAGGGTTGCATGTACCATCTAGTTAGGGTGAGGGATATGGATTCCAAAACCCCTACTCTTGAGTCGGTCCCCGTTGTTAATGAGTATCCGGAAGTTTTCCCAGATTATTTACCTGGTATTCCTCCTGAAAGGGAAATAGATTTCGATATTGACCTTCTCCCAGATACGCAAACTATTTCTATTCCTCCTTACTGAATGGTCCCGGTAGAACTTAATGAATTAAAAGAACAATTGAAAGATTTGTTGGATAAGGGTTTCATCCAATCGAGTATCTCTCCATGGGGTGCTCCAGTTTTGTTTGTTGAGAAGAAAGATGGTTCACTTCGTATGTGTATTAACTACCGACAATTGAATAAGGTGACCATTAAGAATAAATATCCTCTCCCAAAGATAGATGATTTATTTGACCAACTCCAAGGAGCGAGTTACTTCTCTAAGATTGATCTTAGGTCGGGTTATCACCAATTGAGGGTGAGGGAAGATGATATTCCAAAAATGGCTTTTAGAACTTGGTATGGTAATTATGAGTTTTTGGTGATGTCGTTTGGTTTGATTAATGCTCCAGCGGCATTTATAGATTTGATGAATAGGGTGATTAGACAATACCTTGGTATGTTCATAATTGTGTTCATTGATGATATATTGATTTATTCGAGAAGTGAGGATGATCACATCAATCATTTGAGGATTGTGTTGCAAATTCTCAAGGACCAACAACTCTTTGCAAAGTTTACCAAATGTGAGTTTTGGCTAAGGTCTGTAGCTTTTCTTGGGCATATTGTTTCACGTAAGGGTATTGAGGTACATCCTAAGAAGACATATACGGTCAAGAGTTGTCCTAGACCTTTATCCCCTTCAGATATTAGAAGTTTCTTGGGTTTGGCTATTATAGAAGGTTTGTTGAGGGGTTTTCTACGATTTCCTCTCCATTGATAGCTTTGAATCAAAAGAAGGCCAAGTTCATAAGGTCTGAAGCATGTGAGAAGAGCTTTCAGGAATTGAAAGGTAGACTTACTTCCGCTCCGGTGTTGACTTTACCGGAAGGGACAAATGGTTTTGTTGTTTATTGTGATACCTCGAGAATTGGATTAGGATGTGTACTTATGCAAAATAGAAAAGTTATTGCCTATGCTTCAAGGCAACTTAAGGTTCATGAGAAGAATTATCTTACCCACAATCTTGAATTAGCGGCGGTGGTTTTTTCCTTAAAGATTTGGAGGCACTATTTGTATGGTGTGCATGCAGATGTTTTCACCGATCATAAGAGTCTAAAATATGTGTTTAATCAGAAGGATCTGAATCTTTGCCAAAGAAGGTGGCTTGAGTTACTTAAGGATTATGATATGAGTGTTCTTTATCACCCCGGTAAGGCAAATGTATTAGCGGTTGCTCTTAGCCGATTATCAATGGGTAGTGTTGCCCATATAGAAGAAGATAAGAAAGAATTGGTACGAGATGTACATAGATTGTCCCAATTGGGTGTTCGGTTAATGGACTCTACCAAGGGTGGTGTTATGGTTCAAAATGGTTCAGAATCGTCTTTTGTGACGGATGTGAAAGCCAAGCAATGTCTTGATCTGACTTTAGTGGAATTGAAAGAAGCAGTGCTTAAGAAGTCCGTTGAGGCTTTCACTCAAGGGGGAGATGGTGTACTTAGATATCAAGGTCGTTTATGTGTTACTAATGTTGATGACTTAAGGGAACAGATCTTGTCAGAAGCCCATAGTTCTCGGTATTCCATTCACCCGGGAGCCACCAGGATGTACCGTGTCTTGTGGGAGATCTATTAGTTTAATGGGATGAAGAAGGATATTGCGGGATTTTTGGCTAAGTGTCCTAATTGCCAATATGTGAAAGTTGAGCACCAGAAACCGGGAGGTTTATCCCAAGACATTAGTATTCCTACTTAGAAGTGGAAAGATTTGAATATGGACTTTATAGTAGGTTTGCCTCGCACCCGGCGACAACATGACTCGATTTGGGTTATAGTAGACCGAATAACGAAATCGGATCATTTCATTCCCGACAAAGTTTCTTATTTGGCGGAAGATTATGCTAAGTTGTATTTGAGGGAGATGGTAAGGTTACATAGAGTGTTCCTGTCCATTATCTCCGATCGAGGTACTTAGTTTACTTCTCAGTTTTGGAAATCTTTCCAAAAAGGTCTTGGCACTAAAGTTAAGCTTAGCATGACTTTTCACCCACAAACTGATGGGCAAGTGGAGCGAACCATCCAAACATTGGAAGATATGGTGAGAGCGTGTGTCATCTATTTCAAGGGAAATTGGGATGACCATTTGCCATTGATTGAGTTTGATTATAATAATAGCTATCACTCTAGTGTTGGTATGGCTCCATTTGAGGCCCTTTATGGCAGGAGGTGTAGATCTCCTATAGGTTGGTTTGAGGTGGGTGAAGTCATCTTGATAGGACCCGAATTAGTTCATGAGGCTATAGAAAAAGTCTGACTTATTAGAGAAAGGTTGAGAACAGCCCAAAGTTGAAAAAAGTCCTATGCCGATGTTAGAAGAAGAGATCTTGAGTTTGATGTTCATGATTGGGTTTACTTAAAAATCTCAACCATGAAGAGTGTAATGAGATTCAGGAAGAAAGGGAAGCTTAGTCCCCGATACATAGGCCCATATCAAATTTTGAGACGTGTTGGTAAGGTTGCTTATGAGCTTGAGTTGCCTAATGATTTGGCATCGGTGCATCCGGTTTTCCATGTGTCTATGTTGAAAAAGTGTGTTGGAGATCTGACATCCATAGTTCCCTTAGAAGGTTCGGGAGTTGATGAGAATCTTTCTTATGAGGAAGTTCCGATTGAGATTTTAGACCGGCAAGTTATGAAGTTGAGAAACAAAGAAGTTGCTTCCGTAAAATTTTTGTGGAGGAATCATTTAGTTGAGGGTTCTACTTGGGAGGCCGAGGCCGATATGATGTCCCGATATCCTCATTTTTTCCTTCTACTCCTACTCTGGCTTGAGGTAATGAGTTCATCATGGTTTACTCTTTGTTTTTGTGTCATGTGATTTAGATATTCCCATGATTTCCTTATTTTATGCATGTCCATGAAAAACTTGTGTTTTGAAAGAAAATGAGTTTACATGATTGATTTTCCTCAATATGTTGTGCATTGATTATGATTTGCCTATAGACTTCATGAGATGATGTTGAGCATGATTTTATCTTGGAGATGGTAGTTCCTCCTTGAGTATGAGTATGAATCGCATACAGACTACATGATATGATGATATGAGCATGTTGTAGTATGGAGTTGATGTTTCCTACTTGATATATATGCGTTTATGTGATTTCATGCATATTGGGCTGCTAGGTCTAGTTCCTATCTTCCTTATGATGCATTGAGTATGTTTAGCTTGGAGTCAAAGTTCCACCTTGGTTGTGTGCATTTAGATGAAGTTGCATGCATGATGGGCTGCTAGTATTGAGTTTTTTCTTTCAAGAGGTGTCTAGAATTCCATTGGAGGACGAATGTTCCCGAGGGGGAGATAATGTAACACCTCAGAATCTGGTAGTCTAAGCAAGAGGCTAAGTGTCAAGTCATGAGCCAAAGAATTGAGCTTGGGCAACCTTCACGTGGATCCATACGGCCCGTGAAGGGCACCACGAGGTGTGGTGCTGCCCGTGGTGGCACACAGTAGCTAGCCAAGTGATGTTCACCTTCCACGACCACCAAGACGGCTCGTGGTGGGGACCACAAATCGTGGTGATAGACGTGAAGGGCTAGGCAGTGAGCTAGTCAAGACTGCTTCCTCCCACGAGCCACTTGACTGCTCGTGAAGGCCTTGACAACTCATGGAGGTGTGCGTGTGGGAAGAAGAGTTTAAGGGTGGCAATGCCGAAAGGACCACGACAACCACAACGGGCCGTGAAGTCCTTGACGGCTCGTGAAGAGCCTCGTGAAGGTGGTTCGGCAGATTTTAATTAAGGGGCGTATGCGTCTTTTTCTGATTTAATTAAATTAAAGCTATGTCGTTTTATCCAAGCCTAGGACCTCTATATAAGTGATTTTAACCTCAAAACTCACTCATTCAACTCATTCTCTCAAATTCACCAAAAGAAATTGGGTTCTTCCTTTCCAAAATATTTCTCTCTCTAGAACTTGAAGAAGAAGAAAGGTGAAGCTAGGGTCAAGGTCAAGTCTCCATTCTCCAATTGCTTGTGGGATTTGATAGTAAGGTATTATGGCTTTATTCATCCATGGAGCCCCTAAATTCCCCAATTGATAAGTAGAAATTTCCCAATTTGATTTAGGGTTTTCTTCTAAGTTTTGGGTCTATATGAATGTTGATCCAATTGATTGGGTTATGATTGTTTATGCATGAATTGGGAGGATTACATGTTTTTAGGATGAATTTACATGTACCCATGCTTAACCCATGTTTCTAAGATGAAATTGATGTAAATGGGTTTTGATCCATCAAAGGAGAATTATGGATTTAGATGTATTCTTATAGGATAAATAAGGTACATTATGAATTGCTTTGAGATTGCAACATATATGATGATTATGATATATGTTGCTTTGAGAGTGAAGCATATGTTATGAATTATTGATTATTGTTGTGATTGTTGTGGAAGGGATAGTTCCCACATGATTTGCTTACATATGAATGTGAAAAACTTTCTCACATTGAATGATTCTAGGTTGAAAGGATTGCTCACCTAAAATGAATCTAAGCTAAAAGAAACTAAAAATATTGATGAGTCTAGAGGCGATTACCCATGACCTCTAAATGAGAAGGATATGAGGCAATTACCCATATTCCGTCGAATAGAATATGAGGCGATTACCCATATTCCTTAGAATAAGAATAAGAGGCGATTACCCTTATTCCTTGAAGTTGAACAACAGGCAAATTTACACGTTCCTATAATGTAAATTGGACTAGAGGCGAGTACCCATGATCTCTCATAGAAAGACAAGAGGTGAATACCCATGTCACATGATGTTGGACATGGAGGTAAGTACGGATGATCCGAAGTAAAGGGACTAAAGGCGACTACCCATGATCCCATAGTAAGTTGGACAAGAGGCCACCACCCATGATCCTTTAAGTAAGGCAAGAGGCGAGTACCCATGAACCTTTATAGGAAGGCAAGAGGCGATTCCCCATGTCTATAAAAGATAAGCTAGATTATGTTATGATAGGTGATGAGCTTGGATTGTTGCTTGAGTTTGCCTTCTATTATGAGTCAGGATGAATTAAGGTTACTTCGAGAAGTACTCCTTATATGTCAAATGATCTATTATGTGCATTGATTATGCCTTATGACTTATGTTGTCTAACTCTTATGTTTATGTTGATGTTTATCCAAGCTATCATATTTAGTACATTCTTGTACTAACGCATACTCTTGCCTACATTTCTTATCCAAATGTAGGGTCCGGCGTTCCCGACTCTCATCCCCGTGGCTAGGATCTATAGTAGAGGCAAGGTTGAAGATTAGTGAGTCCTCATAGCATTCGAGGATATGACCACCACTTTCTTATGTTATTTCCATTTTAGTTTTGAACATTGTTGTATAGGCCGTGTCCAGAGATTCTATTGTATTAGATGGTTTTTGAGACAAGTGTATTAGACTTCCGCTTCGTTTTATAAAGACTTTGATTTTGTTGAAAATGTTTTAAATCTTATCGATTTTCTATTATCTTGACTATGAAATCTAAGTTGTTTATATGAGGCCTCTCGGGGTCTTGTATGCCATGTTACGTCGAGGGTGTACCTATGGGTCGTGACACCTACGGATCATCAGGACGGTCCCTAGAAAGTCCTGCGGCCTGTAGAAAGTTGTCGTACAAGGGGTTCTAGACATAGTTGAAAATCTTGATTTATTCTTGGGTTTACGGAGGGTTGTAGGGATCGTGGAAATTTTTAGGGGTAGTAGACCCGTCTCATGGAAGCTAATCTCAGACTTGGAAGGATTTTGGTTCATAGGTTCTATGATTGGGTCTACGGTCCATAGAATCTTAGACGGACCGTAGAGTGGTCTCGTGGAAACTATTCAGAGTTAGGATCCCCAGTATCTAGTTCTACATATGACCATTGTGGTCCGTAGGAATTTGTACGGACCGTAGGTCAGTCCGTGGGTATGCTCCGACAGTTTTAAGTTAGAGGTATTTGGGTCTTTTCCTATGTGCTTAAACCCTAAGCTATGTCGTTTTGACCCTCATTCCTAACCCTATAAAAGGTTTTCAAGTCCTAACACTACCCACTCTAAATTTGTTCTTCTAATTCCCAACATTCAAACCAAATTGATATCTCCCAAATCCTCTCAAAGGCTCACAAGGGATTCTAAGGTCTTCAAGTTCAAGTTTCCTTTGTTCAACAATTGCTTAGGGATTCAAGATCAAGGTATGTAGGTAGTTCACCAATGGGTTACATTCATCCATTGAGTCCCAAAGACTTCTCAAATTCTCCAATTCAATTTCCCTAAATTGGTTAGGTTTCCATACAATTCCTCATGGGTTCTATTTATATGGATTTAGATTGTTTAATTTTGATCATATTATCATTAATTAGATTCATTTACATGCTTTCCAACCAATTCCACATGAATCCATGTTTTGATCGTGATTTTGACTATGGACCCTAATCATATATTACTATAAGTGGGAACAAAAGAAAGTTAAAAGTTGAAATACCAAAATAACCCTATAATGTTAAGTTACTACATTAATACCCAAAAGCTACTCTAAATTAAAATGTTATAAAATATTTATTTAATTTATATTAGATAGTAGTTATATCATATTATACTAACACTAGAAAACCCAAAAGTTGTAGTAAATACTATTCATACAATTAATAAATTAATTAATAGTAAGAGACTACACATTTAAATCGTATGTCATTAGTATATGAATAACTTGGATGCTTAGGCTTCTCCTTATAGTTTGTGAAACGTATATCTTGAATTCGTATAGACTTGATAATGTGTATTTACTATTTCCTGAATTGTGTATAGTTCTTCTTTAGTAATATGTTTATTTAATGTCAATCTTGAATTGCTTCATCTTCCAACTTTTATTGCAATATCAACTTTTTAAATGTTAATGTACATGTAATCAATGATTTGTTTTCCTAATAAAATATACCCAAAATTTTTATCCATTTTCTCAATACACGAAGAGTTATAGCAAAATTAAACTTTTGATCTGGTAGTGAACCAACATGAGGATGTATTCTTGGTTGCCTACTATATATTTCTTCTTGAAAAGGTATTTTGTTTGTGAATTTAAATTTTTTGTTATTTTATTATTTCATATTTTAAAAAAATTAAAATTATATACTTTTGAATAAACCTGAATATTATGTATCTCATTCTAAAAGATAATGGAGTTGTTGGACTTGTACACATGGGAATAACATGGTTGCCTCGAATGTCGTACATCATTATTTGTATACGTGTGCCTTTTTTGGTTGGTAAAAATAAAGTTAGTCCTATATAGGTGTTTTAATCCTTTTTTAAATATTATAAGTATCAATGCTAATTCTATGTCAGCAATTCCGATAATATATCCCCATAATGTTGTTAATTCTTTTATTGATAAATTTAGAGTAGAAATTCATTATTTAACATTAGATTTTACATTCTCTTAATTAATTTTTTATAGTTCAATATTTCCTATTCCCTTCATTGTTTTTAATTTTCATTATTTTTTAATAGTCATGCGATATAAACCTTAACTAATATTTTAAGATGTATTTTTCCATTATATTGATATGATTTTTTTTACACTTTATACTACTTTTCATATAGTTTTTGAGTATCTAAATTCTTATTTCAAAATATCAAATTAGTGTTATCTAATGTAACTTTAAAAATTAGTTAAATTGACTCTCAAAGAATGCAATATGACAACTAAAAAGGAGCAGTGAGAATAATAACTAAAATTGTATTAACAAATTAGATGATATTGTTATGTTTGACTAAACACATACTTAGTAGAATATACCTAAAATTAGGCATGTACAAACTTTATAAAAATAATGGTCTTTGGAACGTGGGTTGGATTATATAAAATTAGTCATGTACAAATTATATAAGAACAATAAGGGATAAACGTGCAACGCACGTTTTCAGAAACTAGTTTACATAAATCTATAAAGAAGCTATGAAGCTATGAATGATTTTTTCATGAACATATGCATGATTTATGAAAAGTAATATCTTATGATCTAAGTTTCTTTAAGAGTTGCATCAATTCAATTGTGAAAGGTTTTCTGATATAAAGGGATCATGGTATGGTGAAAGGTTTTCTCACTCATGCATGATCCAAAGATTTAAGGAGCATGTTTTTAGCTTGGATTAATAACTTAATTGTACTTTTCATGGATGATGATATGTTTAAGTTTAAGAATAATTCTGTTGGGATTTTTATTTAGCACTGAGAAGATTTTGAGATGGAGGCTCTCCTATTAGTAGAGGTTGGGTCTCTAGTAGGAATCTTCTTTTCCCTAAATACGTGCGCCCATAGGTTGTATTAAGTTACATAGCTAGTGGATACACCTAAGCTAGAATTTAAGGTCTTTTCCTTGGCAATTAAGGATACATCTTTTCAGTGTGGGAGCAAGACACCAGATTCCACGTTATAGCTCACGTGGTCTATGTCAGTTAATACTAAATATCCCACAAAATAAACTAAGTTGCTTTCAAATGTTTTACGAATCTTTCATGATGATTTTAAGATGCATTGGTCATGTTCATGATTTATAATATATTTCTAAAGTTTTACTATGTTTAGCTTGGTCATGTATTCCATATTTTTTATTATGTCCCCTGTGATCATGTGTCATGTTTTAGTGCATTTCCCTCATACTTAGTACATTCCATGTACTAATGCATATTTATGCCTATATTATTTCACTAATGTAGGGCTTGTCGACTCCTATCCCTACATTTGTGGCTAGTTGATCACTTTAGAGATTTGAAAACTTGGTGAGTCCTCATACTCCGAGGATGATGTCACCTTTATTGCTTTTCTTATGTCTTTATGTTTCCAATATTGTATGTGGTATACAAGTTACGTCCTGACCACTCCTTTTGATATTAATATATGGCTTGTCAAGACTATGTTATACTTCTTCTTGAAATTTCAAACTCTTTTATTGATATAAAATATCCTTCTTTACCTATTATATTGTATTTATGTATGTCAAGTGAGTATTATAGGGATTCTCAGGGTCTTATACATTATATCACATCTAGGATGTACTTTGGATCGTGATAAACTTTGTATTCAGAGCATAAGGTTTTAGAAAACGTTCTAAGATGTTTGACAAGCCGCGTTGAGTATAGTCTTGTTCATAAGTGTGAAGCACTCCACATTTATGAATAGGAGGCTACAAAGCATTTAGGAAACTCCACTTCTTTCATTACTCTCAAGTCGTTTCATAAAGTCTATCTCTACAAGGATCCATCTCCTAAATCGTGTTCGATCCTTTTCAGGATATTGCCCCTCGAAAAGCTTTTGTGAGAAGGAATCCAGGAAATGACAATGTGGATCCCGAGATTCCTCAAGTTATGGTTGATTCTTTGGTTGAGCAAGTGACTCATGCCGAATTTCAAGCCGCTTTCCAAGTGTTGGCTCTAGCTATGACGGCCAAGCTAATAGAGAGGCTAATGCTCCGTGAACCCAAATGTGGGTATGACAGTGGAAAGGATAAGGGACTTCACGAGGATGAATCCTCTGGAATTCCATGGTTCTAAGGTTGATGAGGATCCTCAAGAGTTCATTGGTGAGGCTTACAAGATTGTAGGTATTATGGAATTGTCTATGGTCGAGAAGGAAGAATTGGACATTTATCAACTCAAGGGTGTTGCGCAAGTGTGGTTTGAACAATGGAAGAGTGAGAGAGCGGTTGATGCGGGTCCTCTTGATTGGGAAAAATTTATGGGAGCTTTTATTGATCATTTATTTCCTCTTTAAATGAGAGAAGCGAAAGTGATTGAGTTCATTAACCTTCGACAAGGCAATATGTATGTGAAGGAGTATGCTTTGAAGTTCACTCAATTGGCTAGGTATTCCCCAACTATGGTTGCCGATTATAGGGCAAGGATGAGTAAGTTTGTTTCAGGTGTGTCATGTGCCATAAAATTATAGCACATTCGACGCCCAAAACAAAGGATTATCGCAAGGAACAAAGTGTGCTTTTGTAGATATGACGTTCTTTTGTTCAATGTGCTGGAAAAAGAAGTGCTAAAAGAAGTGCGAAGAAATGGCTTGAAATTGGACCTGAGTTGCTGAAGAACTGAAGGCTAAAAAAGTTGTGAACTGATTCACGACTCGTGGAACTCATCTATGAAGTGGCCTGGAATTAGAAAAATATCAAGTGTACTGAACGGGACCCTATACGGGCCGTCAAGATGTGAATTGACCGTATAGTGGCCCGTGGGAAAGATGAAGTCAAAAAGTTCTAAGTGTTGGATCACATCAAGCATTAACAGTCCATGAAAAGCTTCATGGCCGTTCTTCCTTCTCGTGAATACTATCAACTCAAGTAATTTCATACTTTGTTTGGGACTCTTTTCTAGGACTATAATTAATTACTTACAGTTTTATTTTGAATTATCATCGATACTCTAAGACAAGCTCTTATCGAAAGACAATAGTTTCCTTATTTTGAAGATTTTTTTTGGATATTTTGATCATCGTTTTGATCTTGATTCCCTGTTCTTAATCAAGATGTATTGGTTTTCATTATTGTAAGTCTACTTTTCTAAGCTTTCATCAATGTTTAATCATCATTTAGTTGAGAACATGAGTAGCTAAACACCACAACTATGATTGTGGGAACAATGACTAGGGCACAACACTAAAATCAAAAACAAATAAATTTTAATTGACATCAGCATACTTTGTTTCTATTGAATGCATTCTAAAGAGTGCACACGTTAGAACCTGCCGTATTCATTACTTGTTCGAGAGAAAAGTAATTGATTAGGAAAATTTAGAATTGAATTTAACAACTTTCTTTGAAGACTTGAGCTCGAGAGAGGATAGTTTTCCAAGCAAGTATGCAAGGGTAAAATTTAAAACACTCTAAGACCGAGAGGAGATGGGTGACATGCATCTAATAAGGCTGAAAAACATTTAGGTCATTAGGTGTACACAACTTGGTATGAATGTATGCATTGTATCAAAAGATCGTTATCTGTGCAAAATCTGAGTTGTAGTCTAATCATCATGGGGAACACAATCCTAGTCTACTCTAATTGATAATCAAACCTTGGAACTGTCATCTGTTATTGTTAGTATTTAACTCTAAATAAAATTTGTTACTTGAATATTCAAACAAACCCAATATTTACTTTATGCAATTCAATTTCCGGGAATATTAACCACAATTGAACATAAGAACTAGTAGGTTTATTTCTACTATAATTCCCTGTGGGATCGACCTCAACTCTTATTGAGTTCTGTAATTGACGTCGATCATTTATACTTCTTAATTGAGGTGTAAGTTTCGATATATCAGTGTGTCTGACTTGATTTTCAAAGAATTTCTTACCGCCACATTGATCAAGGAAATGGATATTTCACATTTAATTATACATGCCCAACAAATTGAAGAGGAAAAACTCAAAGAAAGGGAAATAGACTCCAAGAAGGCAAAAACTGGTGATTGTGACTTTTCTCATTCTAGGTCTGATGGACAAGGGCGTCCTCAATTACGGCAAAGGTTTTCCGATCAAGGTTCCTATAATGCTCCAGCTCCTAAGTTCAACAAAGATAGGGTGTCTAACCCTAAGCCTCAAGTAGGAAATGGTGGTAATGGATCTTCTACCCTGTTTGCACTAGGTGTGGTAAGAAACATGATGGCAAGAGTTTGGCCGCTACAAATAGTTGCTTTAAGTGTGGAAAGAGTGGTCACAAGATGAGAGATTGCCCATTGCTTGCTACTTAGGGAAGGGATGTTAGGGAAGTTCAACCTAGTGGTTGCAATTCAGGTGCTCCGAAGCAAAATATATTCTATGTTTTTCAGACTCGACACGATCCTGAGGGTTCTTCAAATATGGTGATCGGTATGTTGAAAGTCCTTCATCTTATTGTTTATGCTTTACTTGATACGGGTGCTACCCTATCATTTATTACTCCTTGTGTGGCCATGATATTTGATGTTGGTCCCAAAATCCTTTCTAATTCCTTTCCTATCTCTACTCACGTGGGTGATGCTATTGTGGCTAAGAGAATCTATAAAATTGTCCTATTTCTGTTTCTCATAGGTCACTCATGTTGATCTTATAGAGCTTGATATGTTAGATTTTGATGTTTTTATCGGAATAAATTAACTTCATGCATGTTATGCTTCAATAGATTGTAGGACTCGATTGGTCACTTTCAAGGTTCCGAATGAACCTATCATGTCATGGGAAGGGGGAAATTGTGCTCTTAAGGGTCATTTGTGTCTTGCCTAAAAGATAGGGAAATGATTTCTAAAGGTTGTATTTATCATCTTGTTCGGGTTAGGGATATAGATTTTGAAACTGCTACTCTTAAGTCAGTTCCGATTGTAAATAAGCTTCCGAAAGTGTTTCCCGGTGATCTTCCTAGTATTCCTCCCAAAAGGGAAATAGACTTCGCTATTGACCTTCTTCAAGATACACAACCTATCTCTATTCCTCCTTACTATATGGCCTCGATAGAACCTAAAGAGTTTAAGGACCACTTGAAAGATTTGTTGGATAAGGGTTTTATTAGACTTAGTATCTCTCTGGGGTGCTCTGGTGTTGTTTGCTTGAAAGAAGGATGCCTTTTTCCGATTGTGGATCAATTATCATCAATTGAATAAAGTTACCATTAAGAATAAGTATCCTATTTCAAGGATTATTAATCTATTTTATCAACTCCAAGGAGCAAGATACATGTCTAAGATTGACCTCCGGTCAGATTTTCACCAATTGAGGGTAAAAGAGAATGAAATTCTGAAGATGGATTTTCAAACTCGGTATGGTCATTACGAATTTTCGGTGATGTCATTTTGTTGGACTAATGCCCAAGTAATGTTCATGGATTTGATGAGTAGGGTCTTTAAGCTATATCTTGACATGCTTGTAATTGTGTTTATTGATGATATCTTGATCTACTCACGTAATAAGGATGAGCATGGTGACAATTTGAGGATTGTAATGCAAATTCTTAAGGACCATGAATTGTATGATAAATTTAGCAAGTGTAAGTTTTGGTTGAGGTCTGTTACTTTCCTGGGCCATATTTTCTCCCATGAAGGTATTCGAGTCGATCCTAAGAAAACTGAGGCAGTTAAGGATTGGCTTAGACCTTTGTCTGCTTCAGATATACGTAGTTTCTTAAGTTTGGCCGGTTACAATAGAAGATTCGTAAAAGCATTTTCCTCTATTGATTCACCTTTAACGACATTGACTCAATAGAAGGTAAATTTTTTATGGTTGGAGGCTTGTGAGAAGAGTTTCAGAGATTGAAGAATAGACCCACTTCAACCCCTATTTTGACTTTATCGGAAGTATCAAATGGTTTTGTGGTTTATTGTGATGCTTCACGGATTGGTCTTGGTTGTATTTCAATGAAACATGGGAAAGTCATCACTTATGCTTCAAGGAAGTTGAAAGTGCATGAAAAGAATTATCCGACTCATGATTTGGAGTTAGCGGAGGTGGTGTTTGCTCTAAAGATTTGGAGACACTACTTGTATGGTGTTCATGTAGATGTGTTCACCAATCACAAGATCTTGAAAGTACGTGTTTACTCAAAAAGATTTGAATTTTCATCTAAGGAGGTAGCTTGAATTGTTGAAAGATTATGACATGAGGGTCCTATATCATCTCGGAAAGGTGAATGTGGTGGTGGATACCCTTAGTCAGTTATCGATGGGTATTGTTGCTCATGTTGAGGATGATAAGAAAGAGTTAGTTTGTGATGTTTATAAATTTTCCCGATTGGGTGTTCGTTTGGTTGGTTCTAATGAAGGTGGTGTATTTGTTCATAATGGTTCATAATCGTCTTTAGTATTGAACGTGAAGGCTAAGCAATATATTGATCCGATTATGGTTGAGTTGAAGAAGTCAATTTTCGAAGAATCCATTGAGGCTTTCTCCCAAGGGGGAGATGGTGTCCTAGAATATCAAGGTCGGTTATATGTTTTAAATGTTGATGAGTTGGGGAACCAGATTTTGATAGAAGCTCATAGTTCTCGGTAATCTATTCACATGGGAGCCACCAAGATGTACCGTGATTTGTTGGAAGTCTATTGATGGAATGAGATAAAGAAGGATATTGCAGAATTCCTAGCTAAATGTCCGAATTGTCAACAAGTGAAAGTTGAGCATCAGAAATAGGGCGTTTTGGCTCAAAACATTAGTATTCCTACATGGAAGTTGGAAGATTTGAATATGGACTTCATTATGGGTTTCCCCCGCACTTGTCGACAATTTGATTTGATCTGGGTCATAGTGGATCGAATGATGAAATCAACTCACTTTGTTCCCATTAAAACTTCATTCTCCTCGAAAAATTATGCCAAGATTTTTATTAGGGAAATGTTAAGGTTGAATGGTGGGCCTTTGTCCATTATCTCCGATCGAGGTACTCAGTTTACATCTCAATTTTGGAAGTCATTTCAGAAAAGTCTCGGTACTCAAGTGAAACTTAGCACAACTTTTCATCCGCAGAACAATGGACAAGACAAGCGTACCATTCTGACTTTGGAAGACATGTTGAGAGCTTGCGTAATTGATTTCAAGGATAATTGGGATGATAACTTGCCTTTGATTGGGTTTGCTTATAATAATAGCTATCACTCTAGAATTAGGACGATACAGTTTGAGGCTCTTTATGGTATGAGATGTAGGTCTCCAATTGGTTGGTTTGATGTTGGTGAGGTTGCTTTGATAGGGTTCGAGTTGGTCCTTGAGGATATAGAAAAGGTTTTACTTATTCATAAAAGTTTGAAAATGGCTCAAAGTCGACAAAAGTCTTACTCTGATATTAGAAGAAGAGATCTAGAATTTGATGTTGGTGATTGGGTCTACTTGAAAATTTCACCCATGGAGAGTCTAATAAGATTTGGAAAGAAAATGAAGCTTAGTCCCCATTATGTGGGTCCATATAAAATTGTGAGGCATATTGGCAAAGTTGCTTATGAACTTGAGTTGCCCAATGATTTAGCATCGGTACATCTAGTTTTCCATGTCTCTTTGTTGAAAAAGTGTTTTGGAGATCCGACATCCATTGAACCTTTGGAAGGTTTGAGAGTTAAATTTTTTTTTTCTTATGAAGAGGTTCCAGTTGAGATTTTAGACCGACAAGTTCGAAAGTTGAGAAACAAAGAGGTTTCTTTGGAGGAATCAATTAGTTGAGGGTGCTACTTGGGAGACCGAAGCCGATATGATGTCCTGGTATCCTCATCTCTTTCCCTCCACTCCTATTCTAGCTTAAGGTATTAATTCCTAATGGTTCATTCTATTGGATTCATGCATTTTAGTTCTTCTCATGTTTCCCTATGCACGCATGTTTAAGAAAACTTATTTTTTGATATTATGATGTAGCTTGGAAGTGATTCTCCATGTTTATGTGCATTGATGAAATTTCATTCATGATGGATTGTTAGTTTCTCTCCTGCACTATTCATGCTTGCTTAAGTCTGATTCGAGGACAAATATTCCCAAGGGGGGATATTTTAACACCTTAGAAAAAGGAAATTTGCATTGTTGACTATTGGTCCAAGTCTACGGGTCCTGTGGTTCTACGGTCCGTAGAAGAGAGTCGTAGGTATGGTCTTAAGGATTTCACGATTTAGGTCTCTGAAAATTTCCTACGGACCACCAAGACGGTCCGTAGAATGTCCTACGGCCCGTAGGAAGTAGTCGTAGAATAAGTTCCAGACTTAATTGAAAATCTTGATTTACTTTTGGGTTTACGGAGGGTTAAGAGGATCGTGTAAATTTTGGCAGGTCGTAGACCTATCTAATGAAAGCTGATCTCAGACTTGGAAGGATTTTGGTTCATAGGTTTTGTGGTTAGGTCTACGGTCGATAGAATCTTAAACGGACCGTAGAGTGGTCTCGTGGAAACTATTCAGAGTTTTGATCCCAGTATCTAGTTTTACAGATGACTATTACGGTGCGTAGGAATATATACGGACAGTAGGTCAGTCCGTAGGTCTCTTCTGGTAGTTTTAAGTTAGGGGAACTTGGGTCTTTTCCTATATGCTTAAATCCTAAGATATGTCATTTGACCCTCATTCCTAGCCCTATATAAGGTTTTCAAGTCCTAAAACTACCCACTCTAAATTCATTCTCCTAATTCACAAACTTTCAACAAAATTTATATCTCCCAAATCTTCTCCAACGCTCACAAGGGATTTTAGGATCTTCAAGTTCAAGTCTCCTTTCTTCATCAATTGATTAGGTCTTCAAGATCAAGGTATGTAGGGAGTTCATCGACGGGTTTCATTCACCCATTGAGTCCCAAAGACTTCTCAAATTCTCCAATTCAATTTTCCTAAATTGGTTAGGTTTTCATTCAATTCCTCACGGGTTCTATTCGTATGGATTTAAATTGTTTGATTTTGATCATATTAGGATTAATTAGATTCAATTGCATGATTTCCAATCAATTCCATATGAACCCATGCTTTGATCATGATTTTGACTATGAACTCTAATTTACATGAATATATAAAGAAGCTATGAAGCTATGAATGATGTTTTCATGAACTTATGAATAATTTATTAAAAGTAATTTCTTATGATCTAGGTTGCTTTAAGATTGACATCAATTCAATTGTGAAAGGTTTTCTCACATTAAGGGATCATGGTTTGGTGAAAGATTTTCTCACTCATGCATGATTCAAAGATTTAAGGAGCTATTCGATGATGTTTTTAGCTTGGATTAGTAACTTAATTGTACTTTTCCATGGATGATGATATGCTTATGATTATATTTAATTCCGTCGGGTCCTAGTAGCAATCTCCTTGTACCTAACTTCATGCCCTAGTAGGTTGTCTTAAGCGACATAGCTAGTAGATCCACCTAAGCTAGAAGTTAAGTTCCTTGCCTTGGAAAGTAAGGATATCTCTTTTCGGTGTGGGAGAAAAATAGTGGATTCCATTTTATAGCTCACATGGTCTATGTCGGTTAATACTAAATATTTCACAAAATGAACTAAGTTGCTTTCAAATGTTTTAGGAAGCTTTCATGATGATATTAAGATGCATTGATCATGTTCATGAATTATGATATCATTCTAAAGTTTTACTATGTTTAGCTTGGTCATGCATTCCATGTTTATGGGTATGTCCCTTATGATGATGTTTCATGGTTTAGTGCATTTCCCTCATACTTAGTACATTTCATGTACTAATGTATACTTGTGCCTACATTATTTCACTAATGTAGGGCTTGACGAGTCCTCTCCCATGTTCGTGGCTAGTTGTTCACTTTAGAGACTTGAAGACTTGGTGAGTCTGCATACTCCGAGGACGATGTCAACTTTATTACTTTTCTTATGTCTTTATGTTTACAATATTGTGTGTGGTGTACAGGTTACGTCTCGACCACTCCTTTTGATGTTAATAGATGGCTTGTCAAGACTATGTTAGGCTTCCTCTTGAAATATCAAACACTCTTCTTGATATAAAAGCTCCTACTTTGCCTATTATATTGAGTTTATGTATGTCAAGTGGCTAGTGTAGGGCTTCTCGGGGTCTTATACGCTATGTCACGTCTAGGGTGTATTTTGAGTCGTGACAGTTAAAACCATGGATGTAGGATTCACAACATCATTTGTCACACCATGAACCAACTTCCCTCTAGAAATGCTTGTACTTATTACTTCCTTTCTTCACAAATTATATTTGGCATCTGGAGGCATTGATTCAGAGCCAACTACTACTCTTTTCTCCTTTCGGTAGTTTGCCATGTTGGGTTGAAATCAACTATAATTTTTTTCATCGGGTGAGCCTTTGACTTCACGGATTAAATGAAGTCTGCAAATAATTGTGTTAAATTTAAGGTGAACCACTATAAACAATTTGTCCACGTGACAAAAAAATAATTGATTCAATAAATCGAGAATTATGTAACTCGACTGATGAATCGACATGATCAAAACACTTCCACTTTGTGTGCACAATTCGCTAAAGAACTTTAATCACCATGAACACACCGGTGGAAGCAGGAATAGGGTTTGGTTCGTCGAGGAAGAGATTAATAGGGTCATGGATTATGCCAATCCATATTTTAGTTTTGGCAAAGTTTCGAAGTCGCAATTGATCAAACAAAACTTGAATTTCCTAGCCTTATTTTTCGATTATTGATCAATTAAAACTTGAACCCTAGCCCTATTTTTACATTTTGACAAAGTCGGTGGAAATCGATCAAAACTCTATGGAACCATAGAAAAGCTTTAGGGCTTATGGAACACTTGATTTATCTTCAAGGAATCAAGAGTGATGACTGTATATTGAAATCGTGACTTTTGGCCTTTCGTATATAAAGTTAAAAATAAGGAAAATTACAAAAAAAGAAGACAACTTGTATTCCAGCCTAAGACAACGCCACGTAGTTGGGCCTAAGATTCTCTTATATATATAAACCTGAATATAAATGGTGATATGGCACCCTTCAATGACCACCATTTGCAATTATATTTTATCTCTTCTTTTTTTTTTTAAATTTCTTCTGATTTTTCCCTATAAAATAAGTACATAAATGACTTTAAAAGATCACACTAAATAACTGATCAGTTGCAGCCCACATATCACCTAATCAATTCAGATGATATTAAAGCCTAAAACGTTTTTACTAAAGCCCAGCCCACTTACATGACCTTAATGACCCAATTGAATACGTTAGTTTATAAGGAGTTATTTTGTTTTTCTTGTTTCACGAAAGTATTTCTGACCTCTCCCTCCCAAGTTCAAAAGTTCCATAAGGTACATTTTCCATTTTATTTCACCTTCTACCATCATTAAACCATTAATTTATTTTCCTCATTTGTTATTGTAATGTCTTAGATTTGTATTAATCTCTGAATCATTACACTGTTAATTTATTTTTGTGCCCTTTCATACCCCAATTCTTGCAGTATATATAGTTTGATAGTGAATCCTTTACATATCCAAATTTATATTTTATGTATAACTTTTAATAGAGTTCTTACGAAGTTTATTTCTGATCGAGATGATTTCACGATAAAGGTTAGACTTTGTAGAATCTGGGATACCATTAATCCCATGAAAAATGGTGAGCTGATCAGTATGGATATGATATTTGTTGATGAAAATGTATCTTATTACATATATTCTAATTTTCCAAATACTTATTATTCTTCACATTTTCAATTCACAAATATCTTACGACTTTCTTCTTCAGGAAAATTTGATGCAAGGCATAATTAGGAAGAATCAAGTTAACAGATTTGAAAAGAAGTTGAGTAAAGGTTCTGTATTTATCATCAAGAACTTCAAAGTTGTTGAAAGCATTGGTGGATATGGACCTATTAAAAATTCATTGAAACTTATTTTCTTCGCCACAATTGCAATCAAGAATTTATCTAAAGATATTGTTGATATTCCTATAAACGGATTTCAATTTATAAAACTAGATATGATTGACTTAAGGGTGAACAACAATACTGTGTTATCAAGTTGATATTTATATATAGTGTGTTTCACTAAATTATTTAAATGTCCACGTTATTTTTAACTGAACTTCTTCTTCCTCATTTATAGATGTGGTTGGTTGTTTATATGCAGTTGGTGATATGGAGAGCGCTGGTTCGAAATGGAAAAAAGGGACATCCACATTGTTACAGATTAGTAAGTTACTCATCTCATTTTAATTAGCTTTAGTTTGTTATCTTCTTAAATGAGAATTGTTAAATACTTTTATTATGGGTAATCTTAGGTGCTACTAAATGGGAACTCATTTGGAATTATTTTGTTTAGACCTTTTAAGTTTCTACATTATTTGCACATATGTACTAATAGATAATAACTTCACTTCTTTTGATTAAATTTAGATGAATCAAATGAATTTTTTACTTTTAAATTCTGATTTATGTTTTTTCTGCACAATTCGGCTAAATAAAAAATTACCTTATGGGAAGAACTTGGGGAGAAGTTTGCTCCTTATCGATTTGTATAACAAGGATGTTGGACCATATATAGTGATAGTGACTACTACTACATTGAAAGAATTTCATGGTAATTATTTCCGATTTAATTGCAGTTGTATTAATTTAACTTGTAACGTTTCGAACAAATGTGATTGTTTCATTTTTAATACATTTGTCGGTAATAGGTGAGCTTAACTTCTCCACCACCTATGCAAGAAAAATTTATGTAAATCTTGATATAGATTACATAAGATCTTTGGTTCAAAAGTTTTCCACCATATCCATATAAGTCCAAATTATAGAAAGCTCTAATGTTAACAACCTTCCGATTGAGGAAGAGATATTTTTAAACCGTATGGACATTCAGGAGTTGGTGGAGTCTGAGTGGAGCTTTGAAATATAAGTTATTTTCTTATTTTGCTTCTTTTGTGTGTAATTTTCCATTTTAATAGGATTAGTACTCTATATAATTATATTTTTAATTTTTTTTGTAGGAATACATTATTACCATGAAGGGAAAAATTATAGAAATACATAACTATTTTGGATGGTACTACATCTCATGTAATATGTGTTAGAAGAATATTGAACTTATCAATAGTGTTTATCGCTGCCATAATTGCAATAAAGATTGCAAGTTTCCTTTGGTGAAGTAAGGATTCTAGAAGGACTGTGAATTTATTTGTATATATTGTGAAGTAATCTAACTTATTGTCTAAACATAGGTTCAAGACACACATAAAAGTGACAGATAAGAAGGGGGACACTACTTTTACCCTATTTAATGATGTGGTTGAGAAACTCATTGATATATCAGCTCACAAGTTGTTCAACATAATAACATCAGCTAACAATGGTGTGCATGTACAAGTTCAAAGTCTCTACGGAAAATAATTTGTTTTTAAACTTAAATTAAACAAGTATAATGTAACACCCCGCTACTTGAAAGAACTAGAATTAGAAAGAAACCATTTTTGGAAATAATTAAATTTGAAAATTTTGGAAAGTTATGCAAAGTACGAGTTTTGGGTCAACTTCAAATGACCATAGATCATAGTACATGATGAGTTAGGTGGGCTACAAGATATCAAATTAAAGGTCTTTGAATTATCTATCCAACACCATCGAGTTTGCTCATTTTTGAGTTCGTATGAGGGAGATATACCCGTTTGAAGTCGGGTTGTCTGGATAAGGAAATTCAACCGGATTTTAGAAGGGTATTTTGGTCTTTTCATTACCCAATTAGTTAAATTCATTTTTAGTAATTTATTTGGGGTCTAAACTGATTTGGTTCAGTTTACGCTTCATAAAATTACGCTAGGGTTTTGAGAGAAGAGAAAAGAAGAGAAAAGAGGAGAAGAAGCCAAGGTTCTTCGCGTTCTTGAAGTTTAGCTTGTGGATTTCACCAAGGGTTAATCCTACAAGGTATGTTAGATCATATAGCGTTGGGTTCGTTCACCCACACGCTAATCATGTTTAATTCGGCGAATTTACGTTCTTGAAAGTAGAGAATTTGAGTTCTTGATAGGTTTCCTATTGAAGTTTCTATTGGGATCTTGATTATTGAGATTTTGAGGAGTTCTTGAGTAAATTGCATGAGTTTTAAGGTTGTTTTTGAGTATATTCTTGTATACTTTAGTTGTTTATTCGAATCTAAGTGTTTGGAGAAGAAACCAATCAAATCTAGATGGTTTAGAGTTGAAAAACGAGCAAGAAAATTCGAGATTTTCTGGGCAGAGGGCTGGCGCACCGCGCTACTCAGTGCGCCAGAAGAAGGCGCCTATAGTTTGGCCTCTGGGGTGCTGCGCCACTCAGTGCGCCCCAAGCTTGTGTGTGCAGTTCAGGCTCTGGCGCCCTGCGCCACTCAGTATGCCAGGGTCGCCAGGTCTTCTACCCTTTCCCATATCTTTTCATATAAGTTCCCTTGAATCGTACCTATGTTTTCTAGTTGATTTCTACACTCTAAGGTACGCATAAACATCGAGAGATCATCCATAATATGAGATCATGAACCTTGAATCCATAATTCAAATTCAAGGAAAGTTAACTATCAAGTCTAAAAAGTTCTTAGAGTCTTTCAAAAGTCTTTTACAATTGTTTTAAACTTGTTTCAAAGACTTGAGGATTGAGTTGAGTAAGATCAAGAGTGAAGTTCATTTCTTCAAAAGATTATATGGGAACTAAGTATTCCCAATATTTAAAATGTTTTCACATTTAAACAAGAGAGGAAACACCGATTTTCAAGAGATGAAACACCAATTTCCAAGAGAGCTTTCGAGCTAGTTTTTGAGTAATAATCTCAAACCACAGAAAGAGTTATACTTTTAAGCATATGAGCTAGTATATTTTGGAAGTAGTATTGAGCACCGATTTGGGGACATATTTGAGTTCTGATAACTCAAAGTCTCCATAAACTGTGTAGCCAACATGGGTAGAAAATGGTCATACTTTTTAGATGGTTCCTTAATGCTTTTAGCATAGACTAGTGGATCCACTTAGTGAGTTAGGTTCTATACCTCCAGCAAGGTATAGGATAACCCTGGCAGCGTGAGGCAAGACGCTGTACCATCACTTAAGCTCATAGAGATGGTTTTCGGTTAGAGAAACTCCCACATAGATATTTTGTATTCTTATATACACAGAGTTATTTGTATTTTCATATACAAACTGAGTTATTGTGTGTTTTTCAATACACTGAGTTATTATCTTCATGTTTTAAAGCTTTTCTTTATATTGCATACTTAATACTGCTTTATATTGAAATGAGTAGAATTGAGTTGAGACAAGGTAAGTTCCTTCAGTTCCAGTTCAATCTTATGTTCTGTTTAGAATTCCCCTCGCATGCTCATACATTCAATGTACTGATGTCATTTGGCCTGCATCATTTTATGATGCAGATACAGGTAACCAGGATCAGCATCCAGCACCTCGTTAATCCAATTGAGAATTCAGAGTCATTTGATGAGCCTTCTTGCTTTCTGGAGGATCCCTATTTACATTGTTTTAGTATTTTCAATCGTTAGAATGATCGGGGGTCTTGTCCCGATATCCCTCATAGTTTTAGAGGCTTCATAGACAGCTAATTATAGTTCATTTGTCTGTACATTTTCATTCTGTTTTATTGAGACTTGAGTTTGCCTTATTGGCCAGTTGATTGTTTCCTTTATAACATTTTAGTTTATTACATGGATTTATCTTTTTTGAGTAAAGTCTTCCGCTGAGTAGTAAGCCAGGACAAGGGTTTGCTTGGGGCCATCAATGGTTCTCGACTGCCAGTCCTGCCCAGGGTGTAGGCTCGCGGTGTGACAAACTTGGTATCAGAGCACAGAGTTCAAGAATCCTAGGGAGTCTATGAAGCCGTGTCTGTAGAGTCCTAGTTATCGGTGTGAAGCCTGCCACATCTATAATTAGGAGGCTACAACATTTAGGAACTATCTCACTTCTTTCATACTCATTTCGTGTGATACATTTCATCTCTATAAAGTCTCTTTCTAACTCGTGCTTGCGCGTGTCTTTCAGATCATACCTCCACAAAGAGCTGTCCGAGGTCGTCCTGCTAGAAGGAATGTTGAGGAACAAGGGGTACCTCATGCACCAGAAGTGCAACCCCAAGGAGAGGTCACCAATGCTGATTTCCGTGAGGCCATCCGGATGTTGAGCCAAGTTGTGACCAAGCAAGCTGGGCAACAAAGAGAGAATTGTCAGGAAGTGGTTGATACTTCTAGGATCTGTGAGTTCTTAAGGATGAATCCTCCAAGCTTCACTGGTTCAAGTGTCATTGAGGATCCGGAAAACTTTTTTTAAGAGCGTCAGAAAGTTTTTGAGATTACACATGTTGCCGATGCTGAGCGAGTGGAACTAGCTGCATATCAATTGAAGAGTGTTGCTAGAATCTGGTTTGACCAATGGAAAAAAAATAGGGCTGAGGATGCACCAATTGTGAGCTGGGCTGTGTTCGAGAGTGCCTTCATGGGGTGTTTCTTTCCCCGTGAGCTAAGCGAAACAAAGGTAAGAGAATTCCTCACTCTTAAGCAGTAATCTATGAGTATTCATGAGTACAGTCTGAAATTCACCCAACTTTCCCGCTATGCTCCAGAGATGGTTGCTGACATGAGGAGCAAGATGAGTTTATTAATTGTTGGGTTGTCTCATCTGTCAAGTAGGGAAGGAAAGGCAGCTATTCTAATAGGAGATATGGACATAGCAAGGCTAACGATCCATGTGCAACAGGTTGAGGAGGACAATCTAAGAGATAGAGAAGAGTTTAGAAACAAGAGGGCTAAGACATCAGGGAATGAGTCCGGGCAGCAAAAGAGTAATGCGAACCGGTCTTATTTCCAACATAAGCAAAAAGGACCTGCTCCATCATCTTCTAGTGCACCTGCACCAAGGAACATAGGTGAGTTCAACAATCAGAATTCACAAAACTTCAGATCTAGACCTGCACAGTCTCAAGGCAGTGTTGCACAAGGAGGAAATGGGATTCCTATATGTACTAAGTGTGGTAGGACCCACTCAAGGGTGTGTCTTGATGGTTCCACTGATTTCTTCAAGTGTGGTCAGAACGGCCACTTTATGAAAGAGTGCCCTAAGAACAAACAAGGTAATGGTAATAGGGGAAATAGAGCCCAATCTTCTTCAGTTGCTCCACCAGACATAGCTGCACCTAGAGGAGCTACTTCAGGGGCAGGCGGAGGATCAAACCATTTGTATGCTATTACTAGCCGCCAAGAGCAAGATGATTTGCCAAATGTTGTCACTGGTATGATCGAAGTCTTTAATTTTGATGTTTATGCTTTGCTAGATCCAGGATCAAGTCTATCTTTTGTGACTCCATATGTTGCAATGAATTTTGATTTTCTCCTGAGCAACTTATTGAGCCCTTCAGTGTTTCCACACCTGTTTGTGAGTCTATTCTAGCTGAGAGAGTCTATCGTGATTGTACCATTTCCATCAATCATAAGAGCACCATGGCTGACCAAATTGAGTTAGATATGGTAGATTTTGATGGCATTTTAGATATGGACTGGCTTCATGCCTGTTATGCATCAATCGATTATAGAACTCGAGTAGTCAAGTTTCAGTTTCCTAATGAGCCAGTTATTGAGTGGATGAGTAGTTCAGCAGTGCCTAAGGGTCGTTTTATTTCATACCTTAAGGAGAGAAAGTTAGTTTCCAAGGGTTGTGTCTATCACTTAGTCCGAGTTAATGACTCTAGTGTTGAGACACCTCCCATTCAGTCAATTTCAATTGTTAGTGAGTTTCCAGAAGTCTTTCCAGATGATCTATCCGGAGTCCCTCCTGAGAGAGAAATAGACTTCGGTATAGATATTCTTCCTGATACTCGTCCTATCTCTATTCTACCATATAGAATGGCTCCAGCAAAGTTGAAAGAGATAAAAGAGCAGTTGAAAGATCTCATAGAGAAAGGTTTTATTCAACCAAGTGTCTCACCTTGGGGCGCTCCAGTCTTATTTGTGAGAAAGAAGGATGGTTCTCTTAGAATGTATATAGATTACCATCAGTTTAATAAGGTTACCATCAATAATAAGTATCCTCTTCCGAGAATTGACGATCTTTTCGATCAACTTCAGGGTGCCACTTGTTTTTTTAAGATAGACCTCAGATCTGGCTATCATCAGCTGAAAGTAAAAGAAAGTGATATCCCTAAGACAGCATTCAGGACCCGCTATGGTCATTATGAGTTCCTAGTTATGTCCTTTGGTTTGAACAATGCTCCTGCAGCATTCATGGACCTTATGAACAGAGTATTCAAGCCTTATTTAGATATGTTTGTTATCGTATTCATAGATGACATTCTAATCTATTCGAGGAATGAGGAAGAACATGCTAGTCATCTCAAAATAGTTCTCCAAACTCTCAAGGATAAGGAGTTATATGCCAAGTTTTCTAAGTGTGAATTTCAGCTTGAGTATGTGGAATTCTTAGGCCATATTGTTTCCGATGATGGAATTAGAGTTGATACTCAAAAGATAGAGGCAGTGCAGAACTGGCCTAGACCCACGTCTCCAACTGATATTAGGAATTTCTTGGGATTGACGGGCTATTATAGAAGGTCTGTCGAGGGTTTTTCATCTATTTCATCCCCATTGACTAAGTTGACTCAGAAAACGGTTAAGTTTCAATGGTCTGAAGCTTGTGAGAAAAGTCTTTAGGAATTGAAAAAGCGATTGACTACTGCCTCAGTATTGACTTTACCAGAAGGTACGCAAGGTTTTGTAGTATATTGTGATGCGTCTAGAGTTGGTTTGGGCTGTGTGTTAATGCAGAATGGAAAAGTTATATCTTATGCCTCAAGACAACTTAAGATTCACGAGAAGAATTACCCAAACCATGATCTAGAGTTGGCTACCATAATATTTGCTTTGAAAATATGGCGTCATTATCTTTATGGTGTTCATGTAGATGTATTCACCGATCACAAGAGTCTTCAGTATGTATTTAGTCAGAAAGAGTTTAATCTCAGATAGAGAAGGTGGTTAGAGTTACTCAAGGATTATGACATGAGTATTCTCTATCACCCAGGTAAGGCTAATCTTGTTGCTGATGCCTTGAATAGATTGTCTATGGGTAGTACCACGTATTTTGAGGAAGACAAGAAAGAGTTAGCAAAAGAGGTGCATAGACTTGCACGATTAGGAGTTCGTTTAAGGGATTCCGATGAAGGAGGAGTAGTGGTGATGAATGGGGCTGAATCATCATTAGTGTCTGAAGTGAAAGAGAAACAAGACCAAGATCCTATTTTGCTTGAATTGAAGGCAAATGTTCATAAGAAAAAAGTAATGGCTTTTGAACAAAGGGGAGATGGTGTATTGAGGTACCAAGGTAGATTGTGTGTGCCAAGGGTGGATGAACTTCAAGAGAGGATCATGGATGAAGCTCATAGCTCCAGATATTTTATCCACCCGGGTTCCACAAAGATGTATCGTGACTTGAGAGAAGTCTATTGGTGGAGTAATATGAAGAAGGGCGTTGCAGAGTTCGTCGCTAAGTGTTCGCATTGCCAACAAGTTAAAGTAGATCACCAGAGGCCCGGTGGTATGGCTCAAAATATAGATCTTTCGGAATGGAAGTGGGAGATGATCAATATGGATTTCATCACAGATTTACCACGGTCTCGCAGGCAGCATGATTCCATTTGGGTGATTGTAGATCGAATGACTAAATCAGCCCACTCTTTGCCGGTAAAGACTACCCATTCAGCAGAGGATTATGCTAAGTTATATATTCAATAGGTAGTCGGACTTCATGGAGTTTCGATATCGATTATTTCAGATAGAGGTACACAATTTACTGCATAATTTACTGCACAATTTTGGAAGTCATTCCAGAAAGGTTTGGGTTCGAAACTGAACTTGAGTACTACTTTTCATCCTCAGACTGATGGTCAAGCAGAGCGCACCATTCAGACTTTAGAAGATATGTTGAGAGCTTGCGTGATTGATTTTAAGGATAATTGGGATGATCACCTACCTCTCATAGAGTTTGCTTATAACAATAGTTACCAATCTAGCATCCAAATGGCTCTGTATGAAGCTCTTTATGGGAGAAGATACAGATCTCCTATTGGATGGTTTGAAGTTGGTGAAGCTGGGTTGATAGGGCCAGACTTAGTGCATCAAGCTATGGAAAAAGTGAAGGTTATTCATGAGAGATTGAAAACAACGCAGAGTCATCAGAAATCCTATACAGATGTTAGGAGAAGGGACTTAGAGTTTGAAGAAGATGATTGGGTTTATTTGAAGGTTTCACCCATGAAGGGTGTTATGAGATTTGGAAAGAAGGGGAAACTTAGTCCCCGGTATATTGGTCCTTACAGGATATCCAAAAGGATCGGTAATGTAGCTTATGAGTTAGAGCTACCCCAAGAGTTATCAGCGGTTCATCCGGTATTCCACATTTCTATGCTGAAGAAGTGTATGGGCGATCCTTCACTTATAATACCTACTGAAGACATTGGTATTAAGGATAACTTATCTTATGAGGAGATTTCTGTTCAGATTCTAGATCACCAAGTTCGCAAGTTGAGGACTAAAGAAGTAGCATCAGTCAAAGTTCTGTGGAGAAATTAGTTTGTTGAGAAAGCTACTTGGGAATCTGAGGAGGATATGAGGAAGAGATACCCACATCTCTTTGAATTCGGAGAAATTCCAAACTAATGTACAAATCCTTTTCTTGGCATTTGTTTTAAGTTGGCATGTTGTATTTATATTTTTCTTGTTGGTTGTTTGAGCTGAATGTTAGATGTTACACCCTTAGCCTACTAAGAGTAATCTCATTCGAGGAAGAATGTTCGCAAGGGGGAGATATCGTAACACCCCGCTACTTGAAAGAACTAGAATTAGAAAGAAACCGTTATTGGAAATAATAAAATTTTGAAATTTTGGGAAGTTATGCAAATTATGAGTTTTAGGTAAACTACAAATGATCATAGCTCCTAGTACAGGAGGAGTTAGGTGGGATACAAGATATTAAATGAAGGGTCTTTGAATTACCTTTCCAATACCACCGAGTTTGCTCATTTTCGAGTTCGTATGAGGGAGATATGCCCGTTTGAAGTCGGGCTGTCTGGATAAGGAAAGTCAACCGAATTTTAGAAGGGTATTTTGGTATTTTCATTACCCAATTAATTAAATTCATTTTTAGTAATTTATTTGGGGTCTAAACTGATTTGGTTCAGTTTATGCTTCATAAAATTACGCTAGGGTTTTGAGAGAAGAGAAAAGAGGAGAAAAGAGGAGAAGAAGCCAAGGTTCATCCCGTTCTTGAAGTTTAGCTTGTGGATTTCGCAAAGGGTTAATCCATACGAGGTATGTGAGATCACATTTCATTGGGTTCGTTCACCCACGCGCCAATCATGTTTAATTCAACGTATTTACGTTCTTGAAAGTAGAGAAATTGAGTTCTTGATGGGTTTCTTGTTGAAGTTTCTATTGGGATCTTGATTGTTGAGATTTTGAGGAGTTCTTGAGTAAATTGGATGAGATTTAAGGTTGTTTTTGAGTATATTCTTGTACACTTTGGTTGTGTATTCGAATCTAAGTGTTTGGGAAATAAACCAATAGAATTTAGATGGTTTAGAGTTGAAAAACGAGAAAGAAAATTCATAGGTTTTCTGGGCGGGGGGCTGGCGCACCGCGCCACTCAGTGCGCCAGAAGAAGGCGCCTCTAGTTTGGCCTCTGGGGCGCTGTGCCACTCAGTGTGCCCCAAGCCAGCATCTGTAGTTTAGGGTCTGGCACCCTGTGCCACTCAGTACGCCAAGGTCTCCAGGTCTTCTACCCTTTCCCACTTCTTTCCGTATGAGTTTCCTTGAATCGTACCTATGTTTTCTAGTTGATTTCTACACTCTAAGGTACGTATAAACATCGAGATATCATCCATAACATGAGATCATTAACCTTGACTCCATAATTCAAATTCAAGGAAAGTTAAGAGTCAAGTCTAAAGAGTTCTTAGAGTCTTTCAAATGTCTTTCACAATTGTTTTAAACTTGTTTTAAAGACTTGAGCATTTAGTTGAGTAAGAGCAAGAGTGAAGTTCATTTATTCAAAAGATTATATGGGAACTAAGTATTCCCAAGAGTTAAAATCTTTTCACATTTAAACAAGAGAGGAAACACCGATTTCTAAGAGAGTGCTTTCGAGCTAGTTTTTAGTAATAATCTCAAATCACTGAAATATTTATATCTTTAAACATATGAGCTAGTATATTTTAGGAGTAGTATTGAGCACCGATTTGGGGACATATTTGAGTTCAGATAACTCAAAGTCTCCATAAACTGTGTAGCCAATATGGGTAGAAATGATCATACTTTTTAGATGATTCCTTAATGCTTTTAGCATAGACTAGTGGATCCACTTAGTGAGTTAGGTTCTATACCCCCGACAAGGTATAGGACGGCCCTGACAGCGTGAGGCAAGATGCTGTACCATTACTTAAGCTCATAGTGATGGTTGTCGGTTAGAGAAACTCCCACAGAGATATTTTATATTCTTATATACACAGAGTTATTTGTATTTTCATATACAAACAGAGTTATTGTGTATTTTCATATACAAACTGAGTTATTGTGTATTTTTCAATGCACTGAGTTATTATCTTCATGTTTTAAAGCTCTTCTTTATATTGAATCCTTAATACTGCTTTATATTGAAATGAGTAGAGTTGAGTTGAGACAAGGTAAGTTCCTTCAGTTCCAGTTCAAGCTTATGTTCTATTTAGATTTCCCCTCGCATGCTCGTACATTCAATGTACTGATGCCATTTGGTCTGCATCATTTTATGATGCAGATACATGTAACCAGGATCAGTATCCAGTGCCTCGTTGATCCAGTTGAACATTCCGAGTCATTTGGTGAGCCTCCTTGGTTTCCGGAGGATCCCTATTTACATTTTTTTAGTATTTTCAGTCGTTAGGATGATCGGGGTTCTT
This sequence comes from Solanum etuberosum, assembly GCA_029582245.1. Lineage (NCBI taxonomy): Eukaryota > Viridiplantae > Streptophyta > Magnoliopsida > Solanales > Solanaceae > Solanum > Solanum etuberosum. The sequence goes on along the minus strand of JAJONR010001942.1, from coordinate 34,911 downwards.
GTCCCGACATCCCTCATAGTTTTAGAGGCTTCATAGACAGCTAGTTATAGTTCATTTGTCTTTACATTTTCATTCTGTTATGTTGAGACTTGAGTTTGCCTTATTGGCCAGTTGAATGTTTCCTTTATAACATTCTAATTTATTACATGGATTTATCTTTGTTGAGTAAAGTCTTCCGCTGAGTAGTAAGCCAGGCCAATGGTTTGCTTGGGGCCAACAATGATTCTCGAGTACCAGTCCCGCCCAGGGTGTAGGCTCGGGGAGTGACATATAATTTGAAAGAAGGGCTTGAGAGTTTTACAACAGCAAAGCTTTGGATTCCAGATGATAATTTGAAAGTACAATACAAACTAAAGAAAGAGAAAAATGTATTGCAGTATCGAGTTTGAGTTTGTAATTCACTATTACGTTTGTTTTGTAAATAATCCTTTTTTCATTGTTGATGTTTTTGACGATGAGATCGAGCGAAAAGATCAGGGATCCGAAGGATTGTCCAAAGAGATAGCAATTTGCTTTAGTGTTTTTAATTATGGTACTTCAAATCATTTAAAAGATTAATATGTTTAATAAATATGTTGATAAATTTACTTTTGCAAGAATAATCTGGTATTTGCTGATGTGTTATTGGATCAGTTGGAAGATCCTGAAGAAGAACTACATATCACTAATGGTGCTACGAGTTGGAAACGAAGAAATCGAATCATAGATGACGAGGAATTAAGTATTGAAAACACAAATAAGTTCAAGAAGTAGAGGGATTAGTGTTGCTTTTGACCATTTACTGTTGTTTGAGATTATTTAAATTATTTTGTCCTTTACCATTTTTAATTTAATGTCATGGATAGATGTGTGTTATATTTAGTGATGATATTCATACTTGTATGGTTTTATCCCAACTTAGACGGCCTCCTATAATAATGCATTTGGTTGTTTGCATAAGTCTTATCATATATTTATTTATCTGTTTGCTTGTAAGCATGTTAACTGGGCTGGGCTAGAAATGTCTACCGATATACCGAACCGGCCGGACTCAGATATCAAATAATGGGCCGGACGGGTACCGATCGGAAGAGTAAAAGGCATAGAAAAAAATAGGCCTATGCCTGGTTAAGGTTTTCTACCGGGCTTGATGGTCCGGGTCTGGGTTTTGGCCCGCCGACCAGGTTGGGTTGGGTCAGGTTTTTTTTTTAAATCACTGTTTATTAATTATTAATTAGAAAATTTGAGTCAATTATCACTATAGTGTATTGTTATCTATTGAATTTTGTAATAATTATAACTATTTATGACAATAGATTGATTACATTTTATTATTTATGTATACTTATAAATTATAATATAACTAAAAACACACACAATATACTATCTACATAATAAAATAGTTACATTATATCATATATATATATATATAACTCTTATATAAAAGTGAATAGAATAGCTTCTCGTTAATGTTAATTTATTGGAAAGCCCTCAGATTTCATGTTACATTTATGATTGCAAACTAGGATTGTTTTGGAAAATTTAAATTGATATCAACCTTACAAGTGAATAGAAGAAGGTTTTGGGGCCCACTTCAATTTGGATGCCACGCGCTGCATTTTGCAGCATTTGAGATTTATTTCCTAAGCATGTCGGGGCCTTATGTTGAATATTTTAATTTGTTTTAATTTTAGGACTTTTTTTTCTTTCAATTTATTTGTCTTAATTTTTTTTGAATGTTATGTATTTAAAAATTACAAAAAAATATTATACTATAAATTACAATAATTAATAACTTAAAATATTTTTAAAATATATTAAAGATGTGAGTATTTTTATTTTCTTTATATTAGCACTTTCTCCGTAGTAATTTATTTTTAGTATGTTATATATTAAAAATAATATGTAGAAAGTAGTACTATAAATTATAATAATTAAAAATTAGTTGAAATTTTAATTTTCTTTTATATATAGTATTTTCTCTATTTCAATTTATTTGTCTTACTTTTATTTTGTATGTTATAATTAAAAATTACATAGTACTACAGATCACAATAATTAACAACTAAAAATGTTTTTGAAACATATTGCAAATTTGGTTGATTCTAGAAATTTCAACGATGCCACATAAATTGGAAAAGAGAAAGTATCATATATTATTTGAAATTACGTAAAATTTAGTATTTTCTCTGTTTCAATTTATTTGCCTTACTCTATTTTTAGTATGTTATATTTAATAATTACATAGTACTATAGATTACAATAATTAACAACTAAACATGTTTAAAAAACATATTACAAATTCGGTTGATTCTCGAAATTTCACCAATGTCAAATAAATTGGAATAGGGAGAGTAACATATATATTATTTGAAATAACGTAAAAAATGTAAATTACAATAATTGACAACTTAAAATATTTCAAAATCTTATAAAAATTGATTAACTCTCTTAATTTTATTTGTGTCAACATAAATTTAAACAAATAAAATAACATATATTGTGTTCGTATATATATATATATATATATACACACACACACACACACACTTATATTATAACTAAATAGGAAAATATACACACTATATATTATCTATTATAGTAGAATACTTACATTATATTTACGGAAAATGGCCTAAAATACCCTTGAACTATGACTTTTGGTACAATAATACCCTTCGTTAACCTTTAAGGCAAAAAATGTCCCCGACGTCAATCTTTTGGCTCTAAATTACACTTATTTTTAACGGTCCTATCTAAAAATATAATTACAAAATCCATTTATTACGTGGCACAATACTATTGGTTGATTTAAAATAAACTAATCAATTAAATTCCTAATCCACAACCCAAATCCTCTTCCTCTTCCTCTTCCTCTTCTTCTTCTTCTTCCTCTTCTTCTTCTTCCTCTTCTTCTTCTTCTTCTTCTCACGACCCAAGGGTACCCCCTAGATGTAACATGTCGTATAGAACCCCGAAGGACTCCATACAAACCACTTAGCTCTCATAACATAAGAAATAGAACAATAAGAGTAAAACAATTCAAGTCCAAAACATTTGAATAAAATGAAAAGCGGAAGTCTAAACTCATGTCTCATCATAGCCATCTAATACGATAGAATGAAATTGGGCCTAGCCCATACATCATGTCCAAAAGAAAAATACAAGAAAGAAACTAAAACAATAACTCCGTCCTCGAAGCATGAGGACTCACCAAAGCTTAGGAAATCACAAACTCAACTACTAGCCACGAGACTCGGAAACCTATCAGTCAGACCCTACATTTGGGAAAAATGTAGGTAAGAGTATGAGTTAGTACAAAACAATGTACCAAGTATGATAGCCATGCATAAAACATTTAAAATAACATGCTAAAAGGGACATTTCATTTCATGATATGCAATTTACCAAGTTAAACATCACATGAAAGAGTTATAAAACATAAGTCATAAATCATGGCCAATGCAAGTTAACTTCATCTAAAAAACCTTTGGAACTCATATGTGATACTACTTGAGTAACCTTAGTTCATCATTACTTGTGGGGAAATATCCTTAACCGACAAGAGACCATGTGAGCTATAATATGATCCCCCGGTGTTACCCACACCGAAAAGGGTTGGTCTACTTGCCTTAGGTGAAACCATTAACTCTTAGCTTAGGTGGATCCACTAGCTAAATAACCTATGGGGGCACATAGTTTATTGGATAAGGAGATTGCTACTAGAAACCCGGACTCTACTATGTGAAGACTTCCATCTCATGAGATTACTTTGGAAACCCAGACTCTACGTGAGAGTTTCCTTTGGAAGCCCGGACTCTACTACGTGAGAGCTCCATCTCATATTCAATATCCACTCGGTGCTAAGCATAAATTTCCATGGAATAGTCATTTCTTACTTGACTTCATTACTCATGAAAAGGTGCCCTTGGCCTACCGATTCAAGTTAGTTTCATTAAGATAGCTCCTTAGACCATGCATGAGAAACCCTTTCACCATCCATGATCACTTTTAATCTTTGATTCAATTAGGTGAGAAAGCATTTCAACCTAAGAATCCTTACTATGTGAGAAAACCTTTCACATCAAGCTAGTTATCTGTTTTAGTGAGAATATCCTTTCACAACACAACATCATCATTGGTACTTTACTCTCAAAGCAACCTTAAAACATTTGCATAAACTTTATAAAACAATGCATAAGTCCATAATTCACCTCCTTGAGGTCAAAACTCAATTTCAATCATAAACTCTTAGAAAACATGGGTTAGATATGGATTTCATCATTAATTCATGTAAAACTAGTAATACATGCTTGATTTCATAAAACTCTTCCTTGAAGATCAAAATCCGTCAACATATAGTTCATAACTTGAAAACATAGGGGTCACATGGGTTCATAGGGGAATTCATCATAAAAGCATTGGAATTCATCAATTCATGCATAGAAGATCATAATTAAATCATTTAAATCAATAACGATAAGAACCCATGCTAATTGAAAAAAATCCAAACTCAATTGGCAAATTCTACCATTAGAAATAGAGAGATTTAGGGACTCCGTGGATGAAAACTATCATACCTTGAGTCCAAATTCTAGCCTCCAACGGAAGAATTGGAACCTTAGCTTGAAACCCTAGGTGAATCTTTCTTCTTCTTCTTCAAGTTTCTAGAGACAGAATATGTGAGAGAGGAAATTGGTTTTCTTTTGGGAATTTGGAAGAATGAATTAAATGGGGTGAATTTGGGGGTAAAAAGACTTATATAGAGTTTCTAAATATAGGCAAAACGACATAGTATATGAATTAATTAATTAGGAAAAGACCCAACTGCCCCTAAAAATAACTGTCAGGTGACCAACGATGGACCCAGTCGACGGACCGTGGTCTGACCCACGGCCCATCCTGGTGGACCGTCATTCATGGTAAGAAACATAATAATTGGCCATCGAACAACGGACCATGACCACAGATCGTGGTCTAACCTACGGTCCGTAGGTCTTGCCGTAGTTCTTGGCCTCAGACAACTTGGCAGGGTGGCCAACCCACGGACCCACCTACAGTCCGTGGTTCAACCCACGGGTCATGGTTGGCCTCCTTGGTTGGCACCTGCAACTTCCCAAAATCTGGTTCATTTCCCTTTTTCAGATACGGGGTGTTACAACATCTCCCCCTTGGGATCATTCGTCCTCGAATGAGATTTAAACTGGTTCTAAAAGAGTAGGAGAGGAACTACCAACCCAACCTACAATGTAATGCATACAATCAAGGAGGAACTATCGACTCCAAGCTAGGACGTTCTCAAAACATCATAAGGGGGTGAACTAACTGTCACGACCCAGGGGTACCCCCTAGATGCAACAAGGCGTATAAGCCCCCGAGAGGCCTCATACAAGCCACTTAGCATATCATGACATAAAGTAATAGAAATGATACGTAAATTTAAAATATTTTCCATTCAATCAAGTCTTTATAAAAACAAGCGAAGTCTAATACAACAGTCTCAAACCATATAACCAACATGAATAAAATATTGGGACACATCCCATACAATAGTCCAAGACGTAAAATGAAAGACATAAAAGAAAGTGGTGATCACATCCTCTAACACAATGAGGACTCACCAAATCTTCACTCCTTGATCGACTATGAACCTAGCCACGAGTGAGAGAATCAATGTCACCGGACCCTATATTTGATAAGAATGTAGGCAAGAGTATGCGTTAGTACAATCATGTAATAAATATGATAGCTAGCATAAACAACATAAACATTATGGTTAGTCAATATAAACCATAAGCATAATCAATGCACATACAACATCGTCATAATAAGAAAGGAATACTTCTCAAGCAACCTTACTCATCCTTAGTCAAGACTTGGGTAATCCACCTCTAGTAAAGCTTACCTCATGGAAGGCATCTCAAGCAACAATCCAAACTATTTATTCTTCATAACATAATTCACATTATTCATACTTACTTTTAAAGACATGGGTATTCACCTCCTTGCCTAGATTACAAAGGCTAAAGGGTATTCGCCTCTTGCCTTACTTACTTTAAGATCACGGATGCTCGCCTCCACAATCACATCATATGACACGGGTACTCGCCACCACATCATTTCATAACGATCATGGGTAATCGCCTCCATGTCGATTCATCATAATAGGAAAGTGGGGAATCACCTATTGTTCAATGCTAAGGAGTATGGGGATCACCTCATATCCTTTTTCATATGGAGGTCAAGGGTAGTCGCCTCTAGCCTCATCAATCACATAGTCTTTTAGTCTAGATTCATTTTAGGTGAGCAATCCTTTCAATCTAGAATCATTCATGTGAGAAAGCCTTTCATATTCATACATTCATAATTAAGCAATTCATGTGGGAAGTATCTCTTCCACAACAATTACCTCAATAGTTAACAATTGACAACATAAGCTTTACTATCAATCTCCTAGTCATTCTATATGCTCAATCTCAAGTAATTCAATATCATAATCATATCATGAGCTTCAATTCTAATGTATTTCATCAATCCTCGATTGAATACATCTAAACCCATAATTTATCCTTTCATGGCAATAAGACCCATTTACATCAATTTCATCTTCCTAGACATGGGTTAGGCATGGGTACATGCAATTTCATCCTGAAAACATGATTTACTATCTATTCAATCATAAACAATCATAATCCACTCAATTGGATCAACATTCATCAATACCCACACCATTGGAAGAAACCCTAACTCAAATTGGGGATTTCATCTTCACAATTGGGGAAATCATGGAGACTCTATGGATAGAAGGAATTAATGGATGAAAATCTATCATACCTTGATTACAAAGCCCGTAGAAGCTTGAAGATTGGAGACTTGACTTGACCCTAGCTTCAAATTCTTCCTTCTTAAAGTTCTAGAGAGAGAAATATTTGAGGGAGGAACTTTGGGTTTCCTTTTTTATTCTAGGGAGAATGACTTAATTTTGGGGAAATTTGGGAATAAAATGCTTATATATGTTTCTAGGTTAGGGTAAAACGACGTAGTATAGCTTTAAGAAAACTATGAAAAGAATTTTAAGACCCTATCTAATTCTTAGGGCTTTTGCACGCTGAGGCTCGCCCAAGGGTACTTGGCGATTCGCCAAATGAGCCCTTGGCTCGCCGAAGTTTCCAGTAGCTCCTTCCATGGAGCAGACCACTAGGCGATGGGGGAGGCAGACTTGGCGATGCGCCCACTGGAATGGCGAGCCCCGACCTGGCTCGCCCAATTTTCCAGTAGCTTGGGCCTTGGAGACAGCCCCCTTAGGCTAAGGTGGTTCCACTTGGCTAATCGCCAAGTCGCTTGGGCGATGGAACTTCACTTCGCCAAGTTGGAAAAGAAGGAAATGTTTTCCTTAACAAAATCCTAGGTGTCACAGGACCTAGCCCTCTTCCATGGCTTGTTACCCCACATACTTAGCCCTAGTTTAGCCTACTAGATTCCGGGGTGTTACATTATCTCCCCCTTAGGGACATTCGTCCTCGAATGACGTTTTTAGACACCTTTCAGAAGTAAAGACTCAATATTAGCAGCCCATCATGCATGCAATTCGTCTAAATGCATACAACCAAGGAGGAACTTCATTTCCAATCTAAACATACTCAATGCATCACAAGGAAATAGGAACTACATCTATCAACCCAATGTGCACTCATTTTCAACATTACTCATTGGCAAGGAGGCACTACATTCTCCAAGCTAAAATCATGCTCAACACAATCTCATGGAGCTCATATGCTATTCGTTCTCAAAAATCATAGCTAACATGTTCATCAAATCATCTCATGGAGTCTATAGGCAACTCATACTCAATGAACTATCCCATGAGGAAAATCAATTATCAACTCATTTTCTTTCAAAACACAAGTTTTCATGAACAAGCATAACATAAGGAAATCATGGGAACATCAAAACCCACATGACTTCAAACAAGGAGTAAATCAAGAGGAGACTCATTACCTCAAGCTAAAGTAGGAGGAAAAATATGGGGATATCGGGATTTCATATCAGCCTCGGCCTCCCAAGTGGCACCCTCAACTAAGTGATTCCTCCATAAAACCTTCACAGAGGCAACTTCCTTGTTTCTCAACTTCTTAACTTGCCGGTCTAGGATCTCAACCGGTACCTCTTCATAAGAGAGACTTTCATCAACCCCCAAGCCTTCTAGGGGAACTATGGATGTCGGATCTCCGACACACTTCTTAAGCATAGAGACATGGAACACCGGATGCACCGTTGCCAAGTTATTTGGCAAATCAAGTTCATAAGAAACCTTACCAACACGTCTCAAAATTTGATACGAGCCTATGTATCGAGGACTAAGTTTCCCTTTCTTCCCAAATCTCATTACGCCCTTCATGGGTGAGATTTTCAAATAGACCCATTCACTAACTTTAAACTCAAGGTCTCTTTTCCTAACATCGGCATAGGACTTTTGTTGGCTTTGGGCTGTTCTCAACCTTTCCCTAACAAGTCGGACCTTCTCCATAGCCTCATGAACTAACTCAGGTCCGATTAAGGCAACTTCACCCACTTCAAACCACCCTATAGGAGATCTACACCTCCTACCATAAAGAGCTTCAAAGGGGGCCATACCAATACTAGAATGTTAGCTATTATTATAAGCAAACTCTATCAATGACAAGTGATCGTCCCAACTTCCCTTGAAATCAATGACACATGCTCTCAACATATCCTCTAAAGTTTGGATTGTTCGCTCCGCTTGCCCATCAGTTTGTGGGTGAAAATCCGTGCTAAGCTTTACTTTCGTGCCAAGACCCTTTAGGAACGACTTCCAAAACTGAGAAGTAAACTGAGTACCTCTACCGGAGATAATGGACAATGGCACAGCATGCAACCTTACCATTTCCCTCAAATATAACTTAGCATAGTCTTCCGCTGTATTAGAAACCTTGACGGGAATGAAATGGGCCGATTTCATCATTCGGTCTACTATAACCCAAATTGAATCATATTGGCGCTGAGTACGTGGCAACCCTACTATAAAGTCCATATTCAAGTCTTCCCACTTCCAAGTAGGAATGCTAATGTCTTGAGATAAACCTCCTGATTTCTGATGCTCAACTTTCACTTGTTGGAAATTTGGAAACTTAGCCACAAATGCCGCAATATCCCTCTTCATCGCATTCCACCAATAGACCTCCCGCAAGTCACGGTACATAATGGTGGCTCCCGGGTGAATGGAATACCGAGAACTATGGTCTTTCGCCAAAATTTGTTCCCTCAAGTCACCCACATTTGGAACACATAAACGACCTTGGTATCTAAGTGCTCCATCTCCCCCTTGGGAGAAAGCCTCTACCGATTTCTTGAGTACTGCCTCTTTTAATTCTACCAACGTCAGATCTAAACATTGTTTATCTTTCACATCACTCATAAAAGATGATTTGGAATCATTATGAACCATGACACCATCCTTGGTTGAGTCCATCAACCGGACACCCAAACGGGCCAATCTATGTATGTCTCGTACCAATTCTTTCTTTTCATCATCAATGTGAGCAACACTACCCATAGACAATCTACATTAGAGCATCCTCTAATACATTTGAGTTTTCGAGGTCGTAGAGAACACTCATGTCATAATCTTTCAATAATTCAAGCCACCTTCTTTGACGAAGATTTAGATCTTTTTGACTAAACATGTATTGCAAGCTTTTGTGATCGATGAACACATCTACATGGACACCATACAAATAGTGCCTCCATATCTTTAAGGCAAAGACCACCGCTGCTAATTCAAGATCGTGGGTCGGATAGCTTTTGTCATGGACCTTAAGTTGCCTTGAAGCATAGGCAATAACCTTTCCATTTTGCATAAGCACACATCCCAACCCAATTCTCGAGGCATCACAATAAACAAAAAAACCATCCGTACCTTCCGGTAAAGCCAAAACCGGGGCGAAAGTAAGTCTATCTTTCAACTCTTGGAAACTTTTCTAACATAATTCGGACCATACAAACTTAGCCTTCTTTTGAGTCAAAGCCGTCAATGGAGAGGCAATATAAGTAAGCCCCTCAACAAATCATCGATAATAACCGGCCAAACCCAAGAAACTCTTAATGTCCGAAGGTGTTAGAGGTCTAGGCCAACTCTTGACCGCATCCGTCTTCTTAGGGTCTACCTCTATACCTTTTCTTGACACAATATGACCAAGGAAGGCTACATACCTTAACCAAAATTCACATTTACTGAACTTTGCAAAAAGTTGTTGGTCTTTAAGGATTTGCAATACGGTCCTCAAATGATCAATATTGTCATTCTCACTTCTTGAATAGATCAAAATATCATTGATAAAGACAATCACAAACATGTCAAGATATTGTCTAAACACCCTATTCATCAAGTCCATAAACGTCGCCGGAGCGATAGTCAAACCAAAGGACATTACCAAGAACTCAAAATGACCATACTGGGGTTTAAAATCTGTCTTCGGAATATCATCTTTTTTCACCCTTAATTGGTGATAACCCGATCGGAGATCAATCTTAGAGAAATAGCTTGCACCTTAGAGTTGATCAAACAAATCATCAATCCTTGGGAGATGATACTTGTTCTTAATGGTCACCTTGTTCAACTGACGATAATGGATACACATTCAGAGGAAACAATCCTTCTTCTTAACAAATAATACCGTAGCACCCCATGGAGAGATACTCGATCGAATGAAGCCTTTATCCAATAAATCCTTTAATTGTTCTTTCAAATCCTTAAGTTCTACCGGAGCCATTCTATAAGGAGGAATAGAAATAGGCTGCGTATCTAGGAGAAAGTCAATACCGAAGTCTATTTCCCACTCGGGAGGAATACCGGGTAATTCATAGGGGAACACCTGCAGAAATTCATTAACAATGGGGACCGACTCAAGACTAGGGGTTTCAGAATCCATATCCCTCACTCTAACTACATGGTAATAGCAACCCTTAGCAATCATCTTTGTAGCTTTAAGATAAGAAATGAACCGACCTCTCGGCATAGAATTTCCCCCCTTCCACTCTAGGATAGGCTCATTCGGGAACTGGAACTTGACTACACGAGTCCTACAATCGATAGAAGCATAACAAGAATGCAACTAATCCATCCCAAGTATGACATCGAAATCTATCATATCTAGCTCTACCAAGTCAACAAAAGTAACTCTATGGGATAAAGTGATGGGACACTTTCTATATACCCTCTCAGCCAACACAAAATCATCAATAGGAGTAGAGATAGAAAAAGGTTCTAACAATACTTCAGGAAGCACATCGAACCTCATAGCCACATATGGCGTCACAAAAGACAAAGTAGCACCGGGATCAAGTAAAGCATATACATCTATTTGAAAAACTTTCAACATACCGGTAATCACATCGGGCAAACTCTCTTGATCACCTCTAGTCTGGAGAGCATATAATCGGTTTAGCTTAGGAGCATTCGCACTCGAACCACTTGGATCGGATGAAGGGTAGGGTTGAGCCCTACGAAGAGTATCTCTCTCATTCTTAGCAGCCTAAGGACAATTCCTTATCTTGTTATCTGTCTTGCCACACCCAAAACATGCATTAGAGCCCGCTAGACACTTACCCTCATGGTTTCTCCCACATTTGGCACAAGTAGGCATCATGGACTTACTACCATCTCCTTGAGGTTTAGGGTTAGACACCCTTTCATTGTTAGAACTTGGAGGAGCATTAGAAGAACCTTGCCAGAAGAACTTTTGCCGAAACATTGAATGACCCCGTCCACCGGACCTAGAATGTGAAAAGTTACCATCATCCGTTCTTGCCCTTTTTGCTTCCCTAGATCTTTCCTTGAGCTTTTTCTCTTCAATTTATTGAGAATGCACCATAAGACGAGCAATGTCCATGTCATGGATAAGCATAGCAGTACGGCATTCTTAAACTACCATGTCGGACACCCCCGACATAAACTTACTCATCTTGGCCCTACGATCCGCCACAATAGAAGGAGCATACTTTGACAATTGCGTAAACCTCATAGCATATTCCTTCACACTCATGTTCCCTTGACTTAGATTAACGAACTCAAGTACCTTGTCCTCTATCATCTCAAGAGGGAAGAATTTATCAAGAAAAGCACCTTTGAACCTTTCCCATTCTATGCAGCCCGCTTCTACAAGTCTTGCCTCTTTCCCTTGGTTGAACCAAATTTGAGCAACCCCTTTGAGTTGATAAGCGGCCAACTCCGCCTTCTCTACCAGAGTCACTCCCATGATAGCAAGTATCTTATAGACCTCATCAATAAGCTCTTGAGGATCTTCCTCAACTTTGGAGACATAAAATTTGGGAGGGTTCACCCTTGTGAAGTCCCTCACTCTTGATGCCGCCGTACCCACATTCGGGTTCATGGGGACTACCACCTCTCTATTGGCTTGGGCCGTCACGGCTTGAGCCAGCACTTGAAAAGCCGTCCTAAACTCGACATTGGTCACTTGGTCGGCCAAAGGGTCAACCGAAGCTTGAGGAACTTGAGGAGCTTGAGGAGGATCTCCTTGGTTAATTAATTCTCCCTCGGTCCTTCTTGCAAAAGTCCTTCTTGTAGTCATATCCTGTGTACCATCGGGTAAGGGTTAGGATAAAAGACTTTGTAGAGTTAAACTCTATGGCACGACTTAGAGAAATGAAGAAGTGAAGTTTCCTAAACATCTAGTAGACTCTCATTCATAAATGTGGCGCGCTTCACACATATGAACAAGACTCTACTAGACGTGGTTTGAGAGATCCTAGAATCATTTTAAACCTTGTGCTCTGATGATCAAGTTTGTCACGACCCAGGGGTACCCCCTAGATGCAACAAGGCGTATAAGACCCGAGAGGCCGTATACAAGCCACTTAGCATATCATGACATAAAGTCATACAAATGATGCGTAAATTTAAAATATTTTCCATTCAATAAAGTATTTATAAAAACAAGCGAAAGTCTGATACAACAGTCTCAAACCATCTAACCAACATGAATAAAATCTTGGGACACAACCCATACAATAGTCTAAGACGTAAAATGAAAGACATAAAAGAAAGTGGTGATCACATCCTCGAACACAATGAGGACTCACCAAATCTTCACTCCTTGATCGAATATGAACCTAGCCACGAGTGAGCGAATCAATGTTGCCGGACCCTACATTTGATAAGAATGTAGGCAAGAGTATGCGTTAGTATAATCATGTACTAAATATGATAGCTAGCATAAACAACATAAATATAATGGTTAGTCAATATAAACCATAAGCATAATCAATGCACATACAACATCGTCATAATAAGAGAGGAATACTTCTCAAGAAACTTTACTCATCCTTAGTAAAGACTTGGGTCATCCACCTCTAGTCAAGCTTACCTCATGGAAGCATCTCAAGCAACAATCCAAGCTATTTATTCTTCATGACATAATTCACTTTATTCATACTTACTTTTAAGGACATGGGGATTCGCCTACTTACCTAGCTTACAAAGGCTAATGGGTATTCGCCTCTTGCCTTACTTACTTTAAGATCATGGGTACTCGCCTCCAGAATCACATCATATGACACGGGTAATCGCCTCCACATCATTTCATAAGAATCATGAGTACTAGCCTCCATATCCATTCATCATAATAGGAACGTGGGGAATCACCTGTTGTTCAATGCTAAGGAGTATGGGAATCACCTCATATCCTTCTCATACAGAGGTCAAGGATAGTCGCCTCTAACCTCATCAATTACGTAGTCTTTTAGTCTAGATTCATTTTAGGTGAGCAATCCTTTCAACCTAGAATAATTCATGTGAGAAAGCCTGTCACATTCATACATTCATAGCTAAGGAGTTCATGTGGGAATTATCCCTTCCACAACAATTACCTCAATAGTCAACAATTGACAACATAAGCTTTACTCTCAAGCCCTATATCTCCTAGTCATTCTATATTCTCAATCTCAGGCAATTCAATATCATAATCATATCATGAGCTTCAATTCTAATGTATTTCATCAATCCTAGATTGAATACATCTAAACCCACAATATATCCTTTCATGGCAATAAGACCCATTTACATCAATTTCATCTTCCTAGACATGGGTTAGGCATGGGTACATGTAATTTCATCCTAAAAATATGATTTACTATCAATTCAATCATAAAAAATCACAATCCACTCAATTGGATCAACATTCATCAATACCCACAACATTGGAAGAAAACCTAACTCAAATTGGGGATTTCATCTTCATAATTGGGGAAATCATGGGGACTCTAGGGATGGAAGGAATCCATGGATGGAAAGCTATCATACCTTGATTACAAAGCCCACACAAGCTTGAAGATTGGAGACTTGACTTGACCCTAGCTTCAATTTCTTCCTTCTTCAAGTTCTAGAGAGAGAAATATTTGAGGGAGGAACTTTGGATTTTCTTTTTGATTCTAGGGAGAATGACTTAATTTGGGGGAAATTTAGGAATAAAATGCTTTTATATGTTTCTAGGTTTGGGTAAAACAGCGTAGTATAGCTTTAAGAAAACTATGAAAATACTTTTAAGACCCTATCTAATTCTTAGGGTTGCTGCATGCTGAGGCTCGCCCAACGGTACTTGGTGATTGGCTAAATGAGCCCTTGGATAGCTCCTTCCATGGAGCAGACCATTAGGCGATGGGGGAGGCAGACTTGGCGATGCGCCCACTGGAACGGCGATCCCCGACCTGGCTCGCCCAATTTTCCAGTAGCTTGGGCCTTGGAGATAACGCCCTTAGGTGAAGGTGGTTCCACTTGCCTAATCTCCAAGTCGCTTGGGCGATGGAACTTCACTTCGCCAAGTTGGAAAAGAAGGAAATGTTATCCTTAACAAAATCCTAGGTGTCACAGGCCCTTACCCTCTTCCATGGCTTGTTAGCCCACACACTTAGCCCTAGTTTAGCCTACTAGATTCCGGGGTGTTACACTAACTCTATCAACTCATTATATATGCAATGCACATAAATAAGGAGGAAACATCAACTCCAAGCTCATCATACTCAAATGCAACATAAGGAAGTAGGAACTACATCTAACAACCAATATGCATGAATTCTCAAAAAAATTCAAAATTTCTCATGTTCAAGGAGGAACTACCTTCTCCAAGCTAAAAGCATGCTCAACACTATCTTATGGAGCCTCTATGAAATTTACTCTAAAAAAAACATAGCTAATGCATGTTCATCAATTTAACTCATGAAGTCTATAGGCAACTCATACTCAATGCACAACAACATGAGGAAAATCAATCATATAAACTCATTTTCTTTCAAAATACTATTTTCATGAACATGTTTATCATAAGGAAATCATGGAAACACATAAAAACACATGACTCCCAAAATAAGGACAACTCAATAGAAAACTCATTACCTCAAGCTAGAATAGGAGTAGAAGGAAAAAGATGAGGATATCGGGACATCATATTGGCCTCGGCATCCCAAGTAGCGCCCTCAACTAATTGATTCCTCCACAAAACCTTCACAGAAGCTATTTCCTTGATTCTCAACTTTTTAACTTGCTGGTACGAAATCTCAACTGGAACTTCCTCATAAGAAAGACTTTCATCAACTCCCAGCCTTTCTAGGGGAACTATGGATGTCGGATCTCCAACACACTTCTTAAGCATAGAGACATGAAAAATGGGATGCACGGTTGCCAACTCATTTGGCAAATCTAACTCATAAGCAACCTTACCCACACACCTCAAAATCTGATATGGGCCTACATACCGGGGGCTAAGCTTCCCCTTCTTTTCAAACCTCATTACACCTTTCATGGGTGATATTTTCAACTAAACCCAATCGTTAACATCAAACTCTAGATCCCTTCTTCTCACATCGGCATAAGACTTTTGCCTACTTTGAGCCATTCTCAACCTCTCTCTAATGAGTCAAACGTTTTCAATAGCCTCATGAACCAATTCAGGACCTATTAGGGCAACTTCAGCCACCTCAAACCAACCTATGGGAGATCTACACTTCCTACCATACAAGGCCTCAAATGGAGCCATATCGATACTTGAGTGATAACTGTTATTGTAGGAAAACTCTATCAATGGCAAATGGTCATCCCAATTACCCTTAAAATCAATCACACAAGAACTTAACATATCTAAGTACACCATCTCCCTCTTGGGAGAAAGCCTAATGGGACTTTCTAGGTACCGCTTCTTTCAATTATACTAAGGTCGGATCACATCCTTTCTTAACTTTCACATCCGTCACAAAAGACGATCTTGAACCATCTTAAACCATAGCTCTACCCTTGGTAGGGTCTACAAACTAAACGACATTACCATAAACCCATAATGACCATACCGGGTTCTAAAAGCCATTTTCGGAATATCATCATCTTCCACCCTCATTTGGTGCTAATCCGACCTAAGGTCAATCTTAGAAAGGTAACTAGCTCCTTGTAGTTGGTCAACACTAGAATCTATTTCCCTCACCCTTACTAGGTGATACATGCAACCCTTCAAAGTCATCTTCTTAGCCTTAAAACAAGACATAACCCAAACTTTTGGCATAGATTTCCCCCTCGTTCCATTCTAGGATAGGTTCATTCGGGAACAAAAATTTGACTACACGGGTTCTACTATCAACATAAGCATGACAAGAGTGCAACCTATCCATCCCAAGGATGACATCAACATCTAGCATATGTAGCTCTACCAAATCAACCAAGAGTAACTCTATGGGATAAGGAAACAAGACAGATTCTATAACCCTTCTTAGCCATTAGAGAATCACTTATAAGAGTGAAGACAAAAAAAGGTCCTTAACAACACATCAATCCACATAGTCATACTTGGCGTCACAAAAGACAAGGTAGCACCGGGATCTATTGAAGCATATACATCAAGTTGAAAGACTTTCTACTTACCAGAAACCACAATGGGAGAACCGTCTTTTTCACCATGAGTCTGAAGAGCATAGTATCTAGCTTGCTTCAGATCACTAATACCTGAACCACTAGGAGGAGCTTGCTTGCCCCATATTCCTTCAGCTGTAAGCATTGAGCAATCCCTCATTTTGTGACCACTTTTACCAAAACCATAGCAACCCTTCGTGCCGGCTAGGCACTTACCCTTGTGTCTCTTTCCACACCTAGCATAAGTAGGAAATAGGGGTCCACTACCATTTCCTTGAGACTTAGGGTTAGAAACCCTCTCTTTGTTAAACCTTGGAGCATTGGAGGAACCTTGTCCGAAACCGTTGTCTATTCCTAGGACGACCATGTCCATCAGACCTTTTATGAGAGAAATTATCATCATCAATTCTAGACCTCTTCTTCTCCCTAGATCTCCCTTTAAGTTTCTCCTTTTCAATCCGTTGGGGATAAATTATAAGATGAGAAATATCCATATCATGATCAAGCATAGACGTACAAAATTCTTTCACTACTAAATCGGATAAACCCGACGAAAACTTCCTCATTCTCGACCTAAGGTCGGCCATTATAGAAGGAGCATATTTTGACAATCGAGTAAACCTCAAAGAATAATCCTTAACACTCATTTTTCCTTGTCGAAGATTAATAAACTCAAGTACCATAGTCTCTCTCATCTCTAGAGGGAAGAACCTATCAAGAAAAGAATTCTTAAACCTTTCCCACTCTATGGGACCCGCTTCTACCGGCCTTGCTTCTTTCCATTGGTTGAACCAAATCTGAGCAATCCCCTTAAGTTGATAAGCGGCCAATTTCGCCCTCTCTACTGGAGTCACTCCCACAAAGTCCAACACCTTATAGACCTCATCTATGAACTCTTGAGGATCTTCCTCAATCTTTGACTCATAAAATTCTGGGGTTTCTATCCCGGCTTGAGTCAACATTTGGAAAGCAAACCTAAACTCTGCATTAGTCACTTGATCAGTCAAAGGATCAACCGGAATATGAGGAGCTTGGGGAGAAGCTCCTTGATCAACATTCTCTCCCTCAATTCCACTAGTGAAAGCTCTTTGAGTAGCCATATCCTGAAGAACATAGGATAGGGATTAGGAGAGAGACCCTATAGAGTTAAACTCTATCGCATGACTTAAGAGTAAGGAAAGAAGTGAAGTTTTTTTTTCATAAACGAAAGAGGAAGTCTAGACACTTTGTCTCATTATAGCCATCTATTACAATATCGAATGAAATAGGGCCGAGCCCATACAACATATTCAAAAGGGAAAGCACGTGAAAGAAACTAAAACATAAGAAGTCCGTCTGCGAACCATGAGGACTAACAAAGCTCGGGAACACAATCAAATCCAAGCTCTAGCCATGAGAATTACCACCTTGAGAACCGGACCCTACACTTGGGAAAAATATAGGTAAAAGTAGGCGTTAGTACAAAAATGCACTAAGTATGATAGCCATGCATAGAAACATTGAAAACATGCTAAAAAGGAAATTTCATTTCAAAGCATGCATTTTATCAAGTTTGAACATCATCATCATGGAGATAGTTGGAAAACATAACTAAAAACATCATCTTCAATGCAAGCTAGCATCCTCTTTAAAACCTTTGGACACTTACGGGATATTTCTTTAAGCATGCCTTAGTTCATGATTACTTTGAACACTACGAGATGCTTCTTTAACCATGTCTTAGTTCAATATTAAACTTATTGTTATTGTGGGAAATAAGCCTTAACCAACATAAGACCATGTGAGCTTAACATGGAATCCGGTGACTCTCTCACCGAAAAGGGTTGGTCTACTTGACTAAGGTAGAACCGGTAAATCTTTGCTTAGGTGGATCCACTAGCTAAATAACCTATGGGGGCACATAGTTTATGGGATAAGAGATTGTTACTAGAAACCCGGCCTTTCTACGGGAGAGCTTCCATCTCAAGATATTGCTTCTAGAAACCCGGCCTTACTACGGGAGAGCTTCCATCTCATACAATATCCACTCTGTGCTAAGCATTAAATTCCCACAGAGTAGTTACTTCTTTCTGAACTCCATTACCCATGAAAGGGTGCCCTTGGCCTACCGATTCAAGGTAAGTCACTAGAATAGCTCTTTAGTTACTCATGAAAGGGTGCCCTTGGCCTACTGATTCAAGGTATATCATTAAGATAGTTCTTTAATTACTCATGAAAGGGTGCCCTTGGCCTACCAATTCAAGGTATATCATTAAGATAGCTCTTTAGATCATGCGTGAGAAAACCTTTCACCATCCATGATTACTTGCTTTTAGATTCAATTATGTGAGAAAACATCATGGATACTTTACTCTCAAAGCATCATTAAGACAATTGCATAGATTTCATAGAAAATACATAATCTCATACTTTACCTCCTTGAGGTTCAAAACTTTATTTCAATCATCACATATAGAATTCAAGAATTATACATGGATATCATTATAATTCAAGTGATTCTATCACCTCATGCATTAATACATAAAATTCTTCTTTCATCAACAAACACCCATATCATATCATCAACTTTGAGATATATGGGAATCACATGGGTTCTTGGGGATATATCATCAAAATCATAGGAAATCATCAATTCATGCTTTATATAACATAATTCAACCATTATAATCAAGTTTGAAAGGAACTCATGACTTTTGAATCAAACCCTAACAATTGGGGATTTCTATCTTGTTGAAATTGGAGATTTTGAGAGGACTCCATGGATGAAAAATAACATACCTTAACAACAAAGCCCAAAGAAACTGATGTACAAAAGCTTGTTCTTGAATCCTAGCTTGAATCTCCACCTTCTTCTTCTTCCTCAAGTTTTCTAGAGAGAGAATTTTTGAGAGGATGAACTTTCGGAATTATTTTGGGTTTTGGAAAATATGACTTAATTGGGTGAGTTTTAGAGTTAAAGTGACTTATATAGTGACCCTAGGCTTACGCAAAATGACCTCACTTAAGTTGGATTAAAATCGGAAAAGACCACTTAACCCTTCGCTTCAGTGGTCTGCCTCACCCTTCACGTGAGGCACCACAGACCGTCAATGGTCACACGGCCCTTCATGGTGCCCATGGTCCCTTGACCAGTGACTAAGCCACTCCTCCCTTAACCCCTAAAATCTAATGCAACTCCACGGAGGGTTCCACGAGCTGTGGTGCCTACCACGAGCTGTGGTCCCTCTCATGGGCCTTGAGGCAGTGGCTAGGGTTGCCACCCTTTGCCCCCATAAGGCCAAGTCAAGACCACGACCCTTCCCACTGGCCGTGGTGGCCTTCACGAAGGGTTAAGTGGCTCGTGGGGTGGGTCAACTTTTGGGCAGTTTTGGCATGGCTACTGCCTATCCCACCATGAGCCACACCAAGGTCCGTGGTCCTCACCACAAGCCGTGGTGGTGGGCATGGTAGGTGGGGCAGTGCCTAGGGGAGAGTAGACTGCCCTAGTCCTCTCTCTTGGTCCGTTCCCATTTCCATGGCTCTAACCCTCATGTTTAGCTCTAGTTTAGCCTACTAATTTCTGGGGTGTCACATTTAAAACCTTTGGAACTGATATGTGATACTCCTTTAGTAACCTTAGTTCCTTATTGCTTATGGGGAAATAGCCTTAACCAACAAGAGACCATGTGAGCTATAACATGATCCCCTGGTTTTACCCACACCGAAAAAGGTTGGTCTACTTGCCTAAGGTAGAACCATTAACTCTTAGCTTTGGTGGATCCACTAGCTAAATAACCTATGGGGGCACATAGTTTATGGGATAAGGAGATTGATACTAGAAACCCGGACTCTACTACGTGAAGGCTTCCATCTCATGAGATAACTTTGGAAACCCGGACTCTACTACGTGAGTGTTTCCTTTGGAAGCCCGGACTCTACTACGTGAGAGCTTCCATCTCATATTCAATATTCACTCGGTGCTAAGCATAAATTCCCACAGAATAGTCATTTCTTACTTGACTTCATTACTCATGAAAAGGTGCCCTTAGCCTACCGATTCAAGTTAGTTTCATTAAGATAACTCCTTAGACCATGCGTGAGTACCCCTTTCACCATCCATGATCACTTTTAATCTTTGATTCAATTAGGTGAGAAAGCCTTTCAGCCTAAGAATCCTTACTACGTGAGAAAACCTTTCACATCAAGCTAGTTATGTATTGTAGTGAGAATATCCTTTCACAACACAACATCATCATTGGTACTTTACTCTCAAAGCACCCTTAAAACATTTGCATAGACTTCATAAAACAATGCATAAGTCCATAATTCACCTCCTTGAGGTCAAAACAAAATTTCTATCATAAACTTTTAGAAAACATGGGTTAGATATGGATTTCATCATAAATTTATATAAAACTAGTTATACATGCTTGATTTCATAAAACTCTTTCTTGAAGATCAAAATCTCTCAATATATAGTTCATAACTTGAAAACATAGGGGTCACATGGGTTCATAGGGGAATTCATCATAAAAGCATGGAAATTCATCAATTCATGCATAGAAGATTATAATTAAATCATTTAAATCAATAATGATAAGAACCCACGCTCATTGAAGAAAACCCTAACTCAATTAGGGAATTCTATCATTTGAAATAGAGAGATCTAGGGACTCCATGAATGGAAGGAATCCATGGATGAAAAATATCATACCTTGAGTCCAAATGCTAGCCTTCAATGGAGGAATTGGAACCTTAGCTTGAAACCCTAGGTGAATCCTTCTTCTTCTTCTTCAAGTTTCTAGAGAGAGAATATTTGGGAGAGGAAAGTGGTTTTGTTTTGGGAATTTGGAAGAATGAATTAAATGGGGTGAATTTGTGGGTTAAAAGACTTATATAGGGGTTCTAAATATAGGAAAAACTACATAGTATAGGAATTAATTAATTAGGAAAAGACCCAACTGCCCCTAAAAATAACTACCAGGTGACCAACGACGGACCTAGTCGATGAACCGTGGTCTGACCCACGGCCCGTCCTGGTGGACCGTTGTTCATGGTCAGAAACATGAAAATTGGCCATTGAACCACGGACCACTTGGTAGGGTGGCCAACCCACGGACCCACCTATGGTCCGTGGTTCAACCCACGGGCCGTGGTTGGCCTCTTTGGCTGGCACCTACAACTTCCCAAAATCTGGTGCATTTCCCTTTTCGGATACGGGGTGTTACAATATCTCCCCCTTGGGATCATTCGTCCTCGAATGAGATTTAAACTGGTTCTAAAAGAGTAGGAAAGGAACTAACAACCCAACCTACAATGCAATGCATACAACCAAGGAGGAACTATCGACTCCAAGCTAGGATGTTCTCAAAACATCATAAGAGGGGTGAAATAACTCTATCAGCCCATTATGCATGCAATGCACATATATAAGGAGGAAACATCAACTCCAAGCTCATCATACTCAAATGCAACATAATGAAGTAGGAACTACATCTAACAACCCAATATGCATGAATTCTCAAAATTTCTCAAAATTTCTCATGTTCAAGGAGGAACTACCTTCTCCAAGCTAAAAGCATGCTCACCATAATCTCATTGAGCCTCTATGCAATTTACTCTCAAAAATCATAGCTAATGCATGTTCATCAATTCAACTCATGAAGTCTTTAGGCAACTCATACTCAATGCACAACAACATGAGGAAAATCAATCATATAAACTCATTTTCTTTCAAAACACTATTTTCATGAACATGCATATCATAAGGAAATCATGGAAACACATGAAAACACATGACTCCCAAAACAAGGACACCTCAAGGGAAAAGTCATTAACTCAAGCTAGAATAGTAGTAGAAGGAAAAAGAAGAGGATACCGGGACATCATATCGACCTCGGCCTCCCAAGTAGCATCCTCAACTAATTGATTCCTCCACAAAACCTTCACGGAAGCTATTTCCTTGTTTCTCAACTTCTTAAATTGCCGGTACAAAATCTCAACCGGAACTTCCTCATAAGAAAGACTTTCATCAACTCCCAACCTTTCTAGGGGAACTATGGATGTCAGATCTCCAACACACTTCTCAAGCATAGAGACATGAAAAACGGGATGCACGGTTGCCAACTCATTTGGCAAATCTAACTCATAAGCAACCTTACCCACACGTCTCAAAATATGATATGGGCCTACATACCGGGGACTAAGATTCCACTTCTTACCAAACCTCATTACACCCTTGATGGGTGAGATTTTCAAGTAAACCCAATCGTTAACATTAAACTCCAGATCCCTTCTTCTCACATCAGCATAAGACTTTTTCCAACTTTGAGCCGTTCTCAACCTCTCTCTAATGAGTCAAACTTTCTCAATAGCCTCATGAACCAATTCGGGACCTATTAGGACACTTCACCCACCTCAAACCAACCTATGAGAGATCTACACCTCCTACGATACAAGGCCCCAAATGGAGCCATATCGATACTTGAGTGATGACTGTTATTGTAGGCAAACTCTATCAATGGCAAATGGTCATCCCAATTACCCTTAAAATCAATCACACAAGCCCTTAACATATCTAAGTACACCATCTCCCGCTTGGGAGGAATCCCAAATGGACTTTCTAAGTACCGCTTCTTCCAATTCTACTAAGGTCGGATCAAGTCCTTTCTTAACTTTCACATCCGTCACAAAAGAAGATTTTGAACAATCTCCCATAATGACCATACCGGGTTCTAAAATCCATTTTTGGAACATCATCATTTTTGACCCTCATTTGGTGCTAATCCGACCTAAGGTCAAACTTAGAAAGGTAACTAGCTCCTTGTAGTTTGTTAACACTAGAATCTATTTACCTCACTCGTACTAGGTGATATATGCAACCCTTCAATGTCATCTTCTTAGCCTTAAGACAAGAAATAACCCAAACTTTTGACATAGATTTTCCCCCCTTCCATTCTAGGATAGGCTCATTCGGGAACTAAAATTTGACTCCACGGGTTCTACTATCAACATAAGCATGCCAAGAGTGCAACCTATCCATCCCAAGGATGATATCAACACCTAGCATATCTTGCTCTACCAAATCAACCAAGAGTAACTCTATGGGATAAGGAAATGGGACACCTTCTATAACCCTTCTTAGCCATCACAGAATTACTTATAAGATGATAACAAAAAAAGGTCCTTAACAACACATCAATCCACATAGCCATTCTTGGCGTCACAAAAGATAAGGTAGCACCGGGATCTCATGAAGCATATACATCAAGTTGGAAGACTTTCTATGTCACGACCCCGGGTACCCCCTAGATGTAACAAGGTGTATAAGACCCCGAAAGGCCTCATAATAGCCATTTATCATATCATAACATAAAGTAATAGAAATGAGCGGAAATTTAAAACTTTTCAATACAATCGAAGTCTTTATAAAATGAATCGGAAGTCTAATAACATTGTCTCAAACAATCTAAACATGAAGAATAAAATCTTGGGACATAGCCCATATAATAGTCCAAAACATAAAGGAAACACATAAATGAAAGTGGTGATCGCATCCTTGAATCCAATTAGGAATCACCAAATCTTCGCTCCTTGATCAACAAAGAAGCTAGCCACTAGTGTGAGAATCTAAGTCGCCAGACCCTACATTTGATAAGAATGTAGGCAAATTATGCGTTAGTACAATCAAGTACTAAATATGATAGCTAGCACAAACAACATAAACATCATGGTTAATCAATACAAACCATAAGCATAATCAATGCACATAAATCAACATCATAATAAAAAAGGAATACTTCTCAAGCAACCTTACACATCCTTAGTCAAGACTTGGGTCATCCACCTCTAGTAAAGCTTACCGCATGGAATGCATCTCTAGCAATAATCCACATTATTCCTTCTTTACATCATAGTCTCATTATTCATACTTACTTTTAAAGACATGGGGATTCGCCTCTTTTCCTAGCTTATAAAGGCTAATGGGTATTCACCTCTTGCCTAACTTACTTTTAGATTACGGGTACTCGCCTCAACAACCTTATCATATGATGCGGGTACTCGCCTCCACATCATTCATCATATAATGCGGGTACTTGCCTCCACATTATTTCATAGGGATCATGGGTATTTGCTTCCATGTCCATTCATCATAACTAAAACATAGGGACTCACCTCTTGTTCAATTCTAAGGAATAGGGGAATCGCCTCATATACTTTCATATGGAGGTCTAGGGTAATTGCCTCTAGCCTCATGAATTACATAGTCTTTTAGTCTAGATTTATTTTAGGTGAGCAATCCTTTCAACCTAGAATCATTCATGCGAGTAAGCCTTTCACAATCATACATTCATAACTAGCAATTCATGTAGGAAGTATCTCTTCCCCAACAATAACAATAATTACTAACAATTCATATCATAAGCTTTACTCTCAAAGCCCTATATTTCATGATCATAATCTAAGCATCATTCTCAAGCAATTCTATTCATAAATTATCAATCCTATAAGGATACATCTAAACCCACAAGGTTTCCTTCATGGCTTCTACCCAATTATCTCAATTCTAGGTTAGAATCATGGGTTAGGCATGGATACATGTAATTTCATTCTAAAAACATGTAATTATACTAGTTATATCATAAACAATCATAATCCACTCAATTGGATCCATAATCAACATGACTCACTAAAATGGAAGAAACCCTAGCTAGAATTAGGGAATTCTTCATCAAATTGTGGGAATTCTAGGGGACTCCATGGATAGAAGATGTCCATGGATGAAGAGCTATCATACCTTGATTATAATGCCCTCAAAATCTTGCAAATTGGAGACTTGATCTTGACCTATCTTCCTCTTCTTCCTTCTTCTTTCAATTTCTAGAGAGAGAATATTTGAGAAGAGTTTTGGGAATTCTTTATAGTAATTTGAGAGAATGACTTGAATGAGGGGTTTTGGGGGATAAAAATGCTTATATAGGTGTTTTAGACTTAGGCAAAACGACAACACTTTGATTTAATTAAAACCGGAAAAGACCCTTAAGTCCCTAAAATAATTTCTGTGACTTGGCCCACGAGACCATGACCCATGGATCGTGGATGGACCCACGGCCCGTCCTGGTAAGGCGTGGTTCATGGTCAGAGATTTTAGGCCAACCCATGACTCCCCATCCACGGACCGTAGACCCATCCACGGGGTGTGGGTCCTGGCCATGGTTCACTGCCTTGGCAGTTTCCATGGTGCCCACCAACGGGGATCACCCATGGACCGTGGGTCCAACCACGGGGCGTGGTTTGCCCTCGTGGGTGGCACATGGAGGTGCTGAGAATTTGCTAACTTTTCCTCTTTCGGGTACGGGGTGTTGCAATATCTCCCCCTTGGGATCATTCGTCATTGAATGAGATTCTTAGCACGTTTCTAGACACAAGACTCAAGACTAGCAGCCCATCATGCATGCAACATATCAAAATGCACCCAACTTAGGAGGAACATCAACTCCGAGTAAAATCTACTTAATGCAACTTAAGGAAGTAGGAACTACATCTACCAACCCAATATGCATGAAATTTTCAGATTTGATATATTCAAGGAGGAACTACCTTCTCTATCTCAAAACATGCTCAATACAATCTCCTGGAGCTAATATGCAATTCAATCTCAAAAAGCATATCTAAAACATATTCATCAACTCATCTCATGGAGTCTATAGGCAACTCATATTCAATGCACTACAACATGAGGAAAATCAATCACACAAACTCATTTTCTTTCAAAACATAAGTTTTCATGACATGCATAACATAAGGAAATCATGGGAACATCTAAATACACATGACTTCAAATCATAAGACAAACCAAGAGGAAACTCATTACCTCAAGCTAGAGTAGAAGGAAAGAGATGAGGATATCGAGACTTCATATCGGCCTCGGCCTCCCAAGAAGCACCCTCAACTAAGTGGTTTCTCCATAATACCTTCACGGAAGCAACTTCCTTGTTTCTCAATCTCTTAACTTACTGGTCTAGAATCTCAACCGGTACTTCTTCATGAGAGAGACTTTCATTAACTCCCAATCCTTCTAGGGGAACTATGGAGGTAGGATCTCTAACACACCTTTTGAGCATAGAGAC
The DNA here is from genome assembly GCA_029582245.1 of Solanum etuberosum. NCBI lineage: Eukaryota > Viridiplantae > Streptophyta > Magnoliopsida > Solanales > Solanaceae > Solanum > Solanum etuberosum. The sequence goes on along the minus strand of JAJONR010001942.1, from coordinate 7,896 downwards.
ATGGAACACCGGATACACCATTGCCAAATCATTTGGCAAATCAACAACATATGCAACCTTACCAACAGGTCTTAAGATTTGATACGGACCTACGTATCGGGGGCTAAGTTTCCCTTTCTTCCCAAATCTCATCACACCCTTCATGGGCGAGATTTTCAAATAGACCCAATCACTAACCTCAAACTCAAGGTCTCTCTTTCTAACACCGACATAGGACTTTTGTCGTCTTTGGGCCGTTCTCAACCTCTCTCTAATGAGCCGAACTTTCTCCATAGCCTCATGAACTAAATCGGGTCCAATCAAAGCAACTTCACCCACCTCAAACCATCCTATGGGATACCTACACCTCCTACCATAAAGAGCTACAAAGGGGGCCATACCAATACTAGAATGGTAACTATTATTATAAGCGAACTTTATTAATGGCAAGTGATCATCCCAACTTCCCTTTAAATCGATGACACATGCTCTCAACATATCCTCTAAATTTTGGATCATTCGCTCCTCTTACCCATCGGTTTGTGGGTGAAAAGCCGTGCTAAGCTTCACTTTGGTGCCAAGACCCTTTTGGAATGACTTCCAAAACTGAGAACTAAACAGAGTACCTCTATCGGTCATAATGGACAATGGCACACCATGCAATCTTACCATTTCCCTCAAATACCACTTGGCATAGTCTTCCGCCACATAAGAAACTTTGACGGGAATGAAATGGGCTGATTTCGTCATTCGATCTACTATAACCGAAATCGAATCATATTGGCGCCGAGTGCGTGGCAACTCTACTATAAAATACATATTCACATCTTCCCACTTCCAAGTAGGAATACTTATATCTTGGGATAATCCTCCCGGTTACTGGTTCTCGACCTTTACTTGTTGGCAATTTAGACACTGAGCCACAAATCCCGCAATATCCTTCTTCATCTCATTCCACCAATAGATCTTCCGCAAATCACAGTACATATTTGTGGCTCATGGGTGTATAGAATACCGAGAACTATGGGCTTCTACCAAAATCTGTTCCCTTAGCTCATCCACACTTGGAACACATAATCGACCTTGGTACCTAAGTACCCCATCTCCCCTTTGGGATAAAGCCTCAACAGACTTCTTGAGTATCGCTTCTTTCAATTCTACCAAAATCAGATCTAGACACTGTTTAGCTTTCACATCACTTACAAAAGATGATTCGAAACCATTATGGACCATAACACCACCCTTGGCGGAGTCTACCAATCGAACACCCAATCCGGCCAATCTATGCACATCTCGTGCCAACTCATTTCTATCATCATCCACATGAGCAACACTACCCATAGACAACCTACTAAGAGCATCTGCCACTACATTTGCCTTTCCGGGGTGATAAAGGACACTCATATCATAATCCTTCAATAGCTCAAGCCACCTTCTTTGGCGGAGATTCAAATCCTTTTGACTAAACATATATTGCAAGCATTTGTGGTCGGTGAACACATCTACATGAACCCCATACAAATAATGCCTCCATATCTTTAAGGAAAAAACCACCGCCGCTAATTCAAGAACATGGGTCGGATAATTCTTCTCATAAACCTTAAGTTTCCTTGAAGCATAGGCAATAACCTTTCCATTTTGCATAAGCACACATCCCAACCCAATTCTCGAGGCATCACAATATACCACAAAACCATCTGTACCTTCTGGCAAAGTCAAGACTGGAGCGGAGGTAAGTCTGTCTTTCAACTCTTGAAAACTCTTTTCACATGATTCGAACCATACAAACTTAGCCTTCTTTTGAGTCAAAGCGGTCAATGGAGAGGCAATAGAAGAAAACCCCTCAACAAATCATCGATAATAACCAGAAAAACCCAAGAAACTTCTAATGTCCAAGGATATCGAGACAGCATATAAGCCTCGGCCCCCCAAGTAGCAACCCCAACCATTTGATTCACCCACAACACCTTTACGGATGCAACTTCCTTGTTCCTAAACTCTAACTTACTGGTCCAAATTCTCAACTGAAACTTCTTCATAAGAAAGGCTTACTTTTATACCAAGACTCTTCAATGGTACAATAGATGTTGGATCACCGATACATTTCTTCAATAAAGATACATGGAATATTGGATGCACCGACAATCGGTGATTTAGCTTTAGCTAAATGGGTTTTCAGAAATTGCTTGGTCTTAGTTTTAAAGATAATCACCTCAGTTAATCTAGTAGAGTCAGATATGCTTGATTTTGATCTTATTCTTGTTATGGATTAGCTTCATGCTTGTTATACCTTTATTGACTAAAGAACTTAGTGTTAAGTTCCAATTTCCAAATAAACCAATTATAGAGTGAAAGGGTAGTAATTCAGCACCTATAGGCTTATTTATCTTGTGCCTTAAGGAAATAATAATGATTTCTAAGGGTTGCATTTATATTCTAGTATGGGTTAGTGATACTAATTCTGAAACCCCTACTCTTGAGTCAATTCCTGTTGAGAATGAGTTTCTAGAAGTGTTTCCGGATGATCTTCCTGGAGTTCCTCCCAAAAAGGAAATCGACTTTGGAAATGACCTTTTTCCAGATACCCAACCTATTTCCATTCCTTCTTTTAGATTGAATCTGATAGAGCTTAAGGAGTTGAAAGATAAGTTAAAGGACCTTTTAGATAAATGTTTCATCAGATCGATTATTTCTTCATGGGGTGCTCTGATTCTCTTTGTTCGAAAGAAAGATGGTTCTCTCAAAATGTAGATTGATTATCCACAATTAAACAAGGTCCCAATAAAAAATAAGTATCCCATCGCAAGGATTGATGAATTGTTCAATCAGCTTCTAGGTGCTAGTTTCTTCTTGAAGATTGCCCTCATATCGGGTTATCATCATATTAAAGTTAGAGAATGTGACATTCCAGAGAAAGCCTTCAGGACTCAGTATGGTCACTATGAATTTTTGGTTATGTATTTTAGACTAATGAATTCTCCTGCAGCTTTTATGAATTTGATTATTAGGGTGTTCAAGCAATATATGGATATTTTTGTTATTATGTTTACTGATGACATTATGATCTATTCTCGGAGTGAGGATGAGCATGCCGATTATTTGAGAATTGTCTTGGAAGTTCTCAAGGATCGTCAGTTGTTTACTAACTTTAGAAAATGTGAATTTTGGTTGAGGTTGGTTGCATTCCATGGCCTTATTTTCTTACGAGACAATATTCAAGTTGACCCTAAGAAGAGAGAGGCAATTCATAACTGGCCTAGACCTCTTTCTCCCTCAAATAATTGGAGTTTTTTGGTTTAGTTGGTTACTATAGATGGTTGCTAAGGATTGTGACATTCAGGTAAGGCAAAATGTGGTTGTCGATGCTCTTAGTAGATTGTCCATGAAAAGTGTTGTGCATATTCAGGATGATAAAAAGGAGTTGGTTCATGATGTGCATATAGAAGCTCATTTGGTTTAATCAGAAGATGATAACGCTCAAATTACTCACAAAATAATTATATGAGTAAGCGATCACTAGAAATATAAATACCTAATAATTGAGTCAGGGTCAAATCTCACAGGGAGTGATCTAAATTTAAGAAACCAATAAGGAAATTAAGATGCAAAAAAATCCATTGTAGCAATTAGAACAAATGGGTGGATGAATCCACCAAATTTCAAATAAGAGTTTGAAATCAATTATCACAATTCAACTAAAACAAGGTTTAAACAAGTAAAAGATGATCAAGGGGTGTGGGAATCAGTATCAACATCAAATAGAGGGTGCAAGTGCTTGCTCAACAATGCAAAATAATCATGTATAGGTTGGGTAATTATAAACGACACAAGTCTTATTTCGATTTCAAGGTGCCATATCATGAAATCTCCTTTCAATATCATCCATATGATTATAAAAAAATCAACCCAATACCTTACAGAATCTCTCTTTCGAGCAAATTTTGGTAATTACAAATGAAACTACAATCTCTCTTTCGAGCAAACTAAAACAATCAAATTCAATTTTCAAGTAGTAAGCTATTTATCCACTTCAATTAATCTCTTTTGAGCATCAATAAAAGATCTAAGCTAAGACTAAGTTTCCAATGGTAGCCCATAAATTGAACCCGTGCTAAATAGCTCAAATCCATGAATAAATAGTAGAAAAATAGAGCAAGACACTACCCACTAAATTGGTTAACACCCAACTCCATAATCACAAACCTAAAATTAGGGTTTTATCCAAGCATCATAAAACTGAAAGAAACAATACCAATTGTGCTTTAGCCATCAAAATGTTGAAAATCAACAATAATCTTTAACATCTACTTTGAATTGAAACCTCAATTGTCAAATAAAGATTGTTCGAAACCCCAAAACTAAGAAAAAAAGCAAAGTTCTACTCAAATATTAAAAAAATTGTTTTCCAGAGATAAAAAGATGCATTTTCTCTCTCCTTTGGGCTATTTATAATTTCCCCCAAAAATTAATCTGAAATTTCATGCACGACCAGATCCATGACATTAGTCGGAATTGCCTACTTGATCGGTGGATCGCCCTCTTGTTCTTCAGCTCGCCCTTTCTTGGATTTAGGCTTCAGTTGTTTGAACTTCAGTTGGCAAACTCGATTGAGTCAGCCTTTGACGTTTGGCGAACCACTGATAACCACCGTTGTTTGCCCATTCAACCTTCATTTTGACTTGGAAGTATTTCACTTTTGGTGATGAAATTGAGATCACCTTTTCACATTCAGTGATTCACTGTCATCTTCCTTCTTCACTGACTTGCCTTGACATTTTAGCATAAGACACTGTCAAATTCAGTGGAATCTAGGCATAGTTAGCGATTCGCCAATTGCCTTCGGCGATCCCTCAGCTTGGGGTCTTCACTTTTTTTTAGCATTTTTGGCCCCTTGTGGTGTGATTTCATCCTTGCATCGCCCTTGAGCCTTCATAGCTGAAAACATCAATTTAACATCATATATAGACATAAAGAGGCATTGAGGACGTCATTTTTTGAACTAAAAGTACGCCCCGCCCAAACACACGGCTCCGAAACCAAGGCCCAAAATGAGTCAAAATATCATACTCATCAACACCACCAACTTAAAGTTTTGCTTGGCCTCAAGTAAATCAAGAACACAATAAGTTCAACAATGGTACCTACAATAGTGCTAATTGTGAGTTAACATGCAAGTGCTATTACAAGACTAACATCAAGTATATATAATTTCTCAATTATGTTCAAGAAGCTTCAAATGATGACTAGCCAATATCAATAAAAGTTCAAGCTCACTAATGCTCACTTATGATGCAAAATCAAGCTTCAACAAAAGCATTCAAGTGCCCTCACAAAAAAAAATGATTGCATTCTCTCACAAAGATCATAAGTAAAAAAGTTAGGAATCACTACAAACTCCCACTCTCCGAAAGAGGAAAACATGCAAGCTTCATCTCATAGGTTTGTCCATAGTTTTCAATCATCACACAACCTAGTTTTACCAAAATCTCAAGGGTCTTTTCAGGATTGTTATGAGCTGAGGGCAAAGGTATGATCAATTTGGCTCAGTGACTTCTCATTTTCAAAGAATTGTTGTACTCATCTTTACCTCTTTTCAAGTTCTTTTCAAACTTTTGATTTGGAAACTCAATCCTCAATTCTTTATTCAACTCATTGGAAACCCTTTTTCATTTTATCGAAACTTTCTTTAACAAACCATTCTCATGCTTTTTTTCTCTTTTTTTATAAGGAGGGTTCCTACTTTTTGCAACCAATATCAAGGTTGAGTCTCAGTTTTCTTTCTTCTTTTTCACTTGGATTTCTTTCCTCCTTCCTTTCCACACCCCAACTTAGGCTTTTAGCCTAAGTTGGCTATTCAAACAAATCAATGTTTAGATAAGGATTTATGGGTGAGAAGTTAGGGATATATTTGGTACAAGAGACTTAAATGAGGTTGAAAACAAATGGTATAGGCTCAAATGGTGCCAAGATGGTTGCACACCATCACAAGGTAGTCATAAAAGGTATGAATATTTGGGTTCCCTCTCAAAATTTATGCCCAAGATCATCTCTTGCATTCACCAAAGCTAAACAATTAGACTAACAAGGCAAATTCTAGGAATCTACAAACATGCATTCAAGTAAGATCTCACCACAAATGACACTTCAAACATAATCGCCTTACACTACTATACAAAATTAAGAAGCTTGCGTGCAATGTTCATTGAAAGGCTCAAATCAATATGCATCTAGTCAACACAAGATTCTAAAAGACCATGCAAAAGTAAATGAACAAAGATTTCCTCTTGCAACACCAACACAAACACATTTCTCATGAAGAGCACTATCCAAGACATAAATATTGAACAAGATCAACCCTATAATAACTACAATAAATGCACAAGCTCTTCAATCATTTCATCAATCAAAAAATCTTGAGGTAATTGATAGAGAGAAGAAAATGATCAAATCAAAACCAAAAACTAAATAAAAACATAATACTAAATACAAATAAAAAGAAAGGGATAGGTACTACAAGTGCCGCTCACCCACCAAAAATAAAAAAGTAGTACCCTCAATGCAAAAAGTGAAAAGAAAGAAAACTAGACTGAGTGTCTCCCTGTCGAGCGAAGCCTGGTAGATTTTCCACTTAGGTGAGATGCGACTTGGATCGCCTACCGGATCAGAGAATCACGGAATGGGTTCAGCTCGCCACTTGTGCCTATAGCAATCATGATTTCATATCGAGATCTGTGAACTTGATGTCACTCACCTTGAGAGAAAGGCGAGTCACTAAATGATGCCTTTGATCGCCAAATTGATAGTAGTTTCCTCAGGAATTTTTTTTCAAAATGGTAAGCTTTGTCGGGCTCCTCAAACATTATTGGAGAGTCACCCAAGTAGCCTCTACTCTTTTGAATTTGACTGAGCCTCTAATAATTTGAGTTTCCCCAAAGGTGATCCAAAGAAGGCTCGCTTACTATGCTAAGCGACTTGCTGAATTGGTTCTTGTCCCACCTAATTTTTTCTCTTCTCCTGCACAAGTATCACACATTATTGAAAACAACTAAAACTTAGGTCGCCTCCTAAGAAGCATTTGATTTAACATCGAGTCACGACGTGGACATGGTCTCAAACATCGTCAAAGTACACCACTTTAATAACTCCCACATCACGACCTTCCCTAAAGTAATCTTTCAATTGTTGGTCGTGGACCTTAAATTTTACACCCTTAACAACTTTATTTTCAAAGTCTCTACTGTCATACACTCTAGTCACCCTATATTGACCAGTCCATTTCGATTTTAACTTTATCGGGAAAAGCTTCAGCCTAGAATTGAAAAGTAGAACTCGGTCACCTACCTGAAACTCTTGGTGTAGGATTTTAGCGTCGTGCCATCATTTGAATTTCTTCTTGAAAAGTTCAGAACTCCCATATACCTTTAGGAAAAATTCATCCGGCCCATGGAGTTGGCCCACATGATTCTTTGCGGCAATTTCCCAATTAAGATTTACCTTCTTCAATGCCCATAATGCCTTGTGCTCCATCTCAATTGACAAATGGCAGGCTTTTCCAAATAATAACTAGTATGGGGACATGCCAATGGGAGAGTTGAAGGTTTTAAAATATGCCCAAAGTGCATCTTCAAGCTTACTAGACCAATTGGTGTGGTTGACATTCACTGTTTTCGCCAAGATATTCTTGATTTCCCTGTTAGACACCTCAACTTGTCCACTATTTTGCAGGTGGTATGGTTTAAAAACCTTGTATTTCACCCCATACTTGAAAAAAAGTGTTCAAATTGATGATTACAGAAGTTGGAACCGCCATCACTTATAATATCCCTTGGTCTGCCAAACCTTGTGAAAATGTACCTCTTTAGGAATTTAGTGACACACCTTACCTTGTAGTTAGGTAAAGCCTACCTCATTGTTAGG
>JAJONR010001941.1:0-83498 GCA_029582245.1 Solanum etuberosum | reverse complement strand
AGAAGATTCAGGTTCTTCATTACGTACTACATTTCTTCTATTCTCATTATACAAGTCATACAATTTTCTAGCTTCAATTTTTATACTATCTTTAGCTTATTGATAACTAGGTGTTTCAAAATCTTGAATATCTAAATTGAAATATATTTTATCAACCATTCGTGATGCACCTACATCTTTGTAATGTGGGTTTAACAAACAAGCGTTTAAATAAATTTGAAGAATAGGAAAAAAATATTTTTAAAATTTTTCAATCATCTTCTTAACAGAATCTTCAAATCTTGGTTTATTTTTGAATTTATAAAATTTACTAGAAATATCACAAATATTTGGTAAAACAGAGCAAATAGTTGGATAATAAAGTCCAGAAATTTATTTTGTAGCTAAATAAAAAACTTTTAAGAATTCTATAAGTTCTTTTACGTCATTCCAAGCATTTTCATCAAGTCTATAGTACATATTTGAATTATGAGCATTCCAAACCATTTGTAAAGGTTTCCTATATTCATAAGCGACTTGAAGCATTTCAAATAAAGAATTTCACCTAGTACACACTGATTTTGGAACTTTTCTAGATGGACACGACAACGACTTTCAAATTCTCTACGTCTAGACTTAACTTGACATTTAAAAATAAAATGACATGCAGTTTCACATTTTATGCAACCATCATTATACATTTCTATACCATCTCTAACAATCAAATTATATATGTGTGCAACACACCTAATATGAAAACCATCAATATAAATAGGGCAAAGAGTCGGTTTTAGTATTTCAACAGCAGATGTATTATTAGAAGCATTATCTAAGGTGACACTAAGTATTTTATCGCAAATTCCATAGTTTTATAAAATATCTACAATAGTTTGAGCTATGTAACTACCGATTTTACGCATTTCACAACATTTATAACCTAAAATTCTTTTTTACATAATCTAATTTTCATTGATCCAATGGGCAGTAATAGTGAAATAATCATTACCATTTACACTACGACCCATATCAGAAGTAATAGCTATTTTACAAGTATTATAATAAAATAAACAATGAAGATATTAAAAATGTTGAGCTTGATAATCAAAGATAGCCTTTTTAATTGTGTTTCTTGAAAACACTTTAAAATGTGGATTATACACAATTTGAATATAATGAATAAAATCGGAATTTTCAGCAAAACTAAAAGGCAAGCCAATAACAACAATTATTTTAGCTAATTCTTCAAGATCTTTTTCTCTACTATATGAGTGTTGTGTACTAGGGCCAGAAACATTAGAAGGATCTAATTGCGTTTGGACCATATTAGAGCCCCCTACTCCTACAGTTGCACTAGGAAGGATGGTACCATTCTTTTTAAGCTTCGGCTACAGCTTTAGCATGCAAAAATTTATTTTTACAACATCCCATTAAATGATTACTCAAATGTCCCGTCCCAACCTGTTTTCCCACAGTTTTATGATTCCACTCTATGTTTACATTTATTACAAATAACTTGTGTTTTATCTTCACTCTGAGTCATAAATTGCCACACAATTTATTTTTTATCACGTTATACCTTAGGCCTAGGATGTACGGGGGGAATGGGAGCAGGACTGGGACTGAGACTGGGAGCGGGAGCGGGACTGGGAGTGGGACTGGGAGCGGGAGTGGGACTAGTAGCCGTAATTGGCTCTGTTTCATCATCAGCATCATCATCTTCATCAAAAGTATTAATATCATCATTAACATTATCATGTTCTACTTCTTCATCTAATTCTTCATCAATATTACCAAAACTTCTTTGTAAAGATTCATGATAAGGATCTAATCCAATATTACTATCAATATTAAAAATAGTTTCATCAACATGCGTAAAATCTTCTGTATTTATTCTTAGTTGTGCTACTTTTCTAGTTTTAGATTTAGAAGAACTATCAATTTTTTTATTTTTCTCAAAATTTGAGGTAAATAAATTAGTGACCGCATCTTATATAGTTGTTTTACCTTTGCCAACATTTTTTTACTGGAATCAATATTAAAATATAAAAAATGAGTAAATTATATATAATACGAAAATTAAATGCAAACAAATAAATAACTAAATAAGTAGAGACTAGAGACTAATTACTCACTAAATAAATAAATAATTAAATAAAAACAAATAAATAACTAAATAAGTAAATTATATATAATACGGAAATTAAATACAAAAAGATGTGAGTTGGAACGAATGTACCAAACGTCTACTTAAAAAAGTAGACGTGTATGACCGAAAGCCGAAAATTGATAGATGAAAGTTGAATTTTGAAGCTCCAAAGACCAAACTAGTAATCCACCAAATATTTCAAACTAATATAATTTGTAATTTAATAGAGAATTAGAGATTAGAGACTTGAGAGTTGAGGGAGTAGAAGATGAAGAATATTTGTGAGTAAAAATAATGAAAGATTGGGGGTATTTATAGTTAAAAAATAGGATAAAATGTAAATTTTAAAAGTTTGGGGTATTAAAAAAAGTTTGGAGGGGAGGGGTAGGGGGGTGTTTTGGGGGGTTAGTGGCTGAAATTGCCATTGGGTGGGGAACAATACCCGTTACCCAACGGCCTGCCAACGGCTATATTACATTAATTTTTAAAAAATAATAATTCTTGACTCGATTCGGACCGGACTGGTTTGGACCGAAATCGGAACCGGCAGTTTCCGGACCGGGACTAACCGGTAAAACCCGGTTTTCATCCCAGTTCCCCTTCGTAACGGACCCAATCGGAGCCTGCCGGAATGGTACCGAACCGGTAACGAACCAGGACGGAACGGTACCGGTACCGACACCTCCCGGTTCCACTGCCACACTTATTAAGGGGTGTCAATGGTTATAGTAAAAAGTATAATCATGATGCTAGTAAGACTAGAACACACAACCTCAAGAAATTTTCACAACACCTTAACCACTAGACTAAACCTTTAACTTCTGTCAAGAGGTATCGATACTTGTATATATATATTTATTAAACTAGAATTTGACCTCTATATACGATGTAATTTTCCGATAAAGGGGTGTGGCTTGACACCCTGTCACGACCCAAAAATGGACGTGATAACACTTGTCTATTCCCACCAAGACAAGTCAGTCTCTACCCAACGAAAATGAAAGAAATGCAGAAATATAAAGCAAGAACAAGACAAAGACGGAAAACTTATTCATTCTAAATAATACCCCAAAACCTAGTTGTAACGTGTAGAAGTCACTAATATAAAAATAAAATTCGAAAGATAAATACAAGTCTCATAGTTTTTTCTTCTCAAATAGAACAAACAGTAAGGTAAAGGAACATGACGGTCCACTGGGATGACAAGCAACTACCTCTCAAAATCCTTGACAAGCCTCAAAATCAGAAGAAGAAAGAGGAGATCACACGGGTCCAAGCTCGGAACCTACAAAAGTGTAGAAGTAAGGAGTGAGTACCAACAACACGATACCCAAAAAATAACTTAATAAACAAAACAACCTAGCTAGAATTCAATTACTCCTTTCCATCACAACCGAACCTCCTCAAACTACAACCTGCACAAAAATCAGTCAAACCTAATAGTTCTATAATAAATAGTTCGCAGGGCTCAATATTCACAGTCCAAAGTCAAAAGTCAACAACGAACACGTATCACGTAAGTCAAACTCAATATCAAGTAGATCAATTACATGAAACAAGTGCATCAATCACAAGTAACAAGTAAGTCACACATAAGCATATAAATGCATCAAATCACAATAATCGATATCTCGCCAGAACCATTTTGTATCGGCACACTATCACTAACCGGAACCATTTCCCATCGTCTTTATATCAAATCACTAGTCGAAAAAATTTCTCATCGGCTTTATATCAAATCACTAGCCAGAACCATTTCTCGTAGGTTTTATAACAATCGATGGCAAAGACCTCGACATCATAACAACCACATGTATCATCACGGTGTTCAACAATCAAATGCACACAAGAAATATCACACCACACGAAAAGACAACAAGTCCTGTAATTCAGCTCCACATTCAAGCCATCAATGCATTTCATCAAATTAATCAAATAGGGTCACAACAAGGCAATTCACAAATTGTCATTATCATCACAAAGCCTTTTCATTTACCCCTTCTTTGTTTATTAACATTAATCAAGTGGATCAATAAGACCCTTCACCTCATTCCTGATAACTCCCCAACACACATACAATGAAGAGAAGTAGACAATTTTACTAGATTACCAAGCTTAAGTGATCACTTGCCTTAAATAAATGAATAATCACTCCAAGAGTTGAGTCTTCCCCTTACGAATGACTTTCGAAACCACACAATCTATAACCATCAAGTATTCACAATCACTCATCAGAAACAACAATTTCCACATCAATTATATAGATATTGGATCAATAAACTTAAAACTCAATTTCAAAATGGAGGTTTGAATCCGGAAAACAATACTTGAGAAAGATGCTTAAGGCTTTAGGAACTCATTAGTGAAAATCATTTAAAAAAAGAGATCAAATCAACTTCAAAATCACCATTTTAGATCAAAACTCAAGTTCTTGCAAAACCTTGCCATTTTCCAAATCAAATTCCAAATTATGATGTTAGAATCCATAAATAATCAAAGGAAAATGAAGGGTTAGGGTCATAAAAGCTTACCTAAATGATTTAGCACACGAAAACCTTTTCAAAATCACCACCAAGGATTCTCCAAGCTCAAAAATGAAAAATAGGGCTTAAACCCCAAAATTTACAGGTCAAACCCTCCTCGATGTCGCAAAAGTGACTCTAGGTTCTCAAAATTGAAACCCCCCCCCTCCGAAAAAAAAAAAGGCACCTCTCGCAAAAGCGAAGCCCTCTTCACTTTTGCGAAGCTCGCTTAAGCGATCAACCCTTGCAAAAGCAAGGCCTGTAGATACCAACAACTCAGCCAACTCTCAAAATATCGAAAGACCCTTAGGATTCGTTCAGAACCCCATACATACAAACCAAATATGCAAATCAATTATACTAAACGTTTCAGACTCAAGTGAACCATCGAAACACGAATCTGAGGACTCCTTTACCCGACATCCGTCAAAATCACAAGAAACTAATTCATGCCTAAAAGGCTAAAACAAGCTCGAGACCTCTTAAAAATTAACCAAGACCTCACTTAGGCCTAAAATCATCACCTTAATCCAGTGGAACTATCTGAATTCTGATCCAAGCATCCGAACCTCAAATGTTGACCAAGTCAATCCAAAAGCTAAAATTCTATAATTTCAAAACTTAGGACCTCAAATCCTCAAAAAAAACTCAGAATCTAAAACTGAAAACTCTCACAACCCATATTTCACATTTCGGGACTGATGGAATCGATGGAATTCCATTCCGACACTCGAAACTCCAAAAGACATCGAAAACTACTTTCTTAACAACTTAGTGTTTCAAATCAAAACTTACCAAATTCTCAATTTTTAACTCAGAGTTCGAAACCAACATTTTGAAACTCAAACATAAAAGACTCGGGGTCAATATTGAGAGGGACAAAATGATAAATTTATGAAACTTTCTAAAAATGACCAACCGGGTCATTCCACACCCCTTACCCAAGGTTGGGTCCGGCCCAACGAGTCAATACTCTTTTTCTCTTATTTGCTAAGTAAGCCTCAATCTCATTACTTTAGTCTGACATGAAGCGATATGATCATATTATATATTTATGGCGTGACTTTTATATTGTAATGATTCGTTCCTTCATTATTAAATATTAGTTATGCCGCCCTAGAAATTAAAATTTGCCTACACACACTTCATGTTCCTAATGATTAAAATACGCAATGAGAGTGGGCCTGACCCGTGGAGTCTAGCATAGCAAACGAAATACTACCATGGTGGACGCACTATAGCAAAGGCATGACAACTACAACAAACATTTGCAAGGACGAATTCTGAGTTAAGCATTTTCTTGTCAGGGGTTTTAACTCTAGGGGTTGTCTCCTAGAAATGCTCTTAGGTTAAATTTTAGAGAAAAAAGTTCAAGGAAGGTGGAGATGAGATGCTCTCCAAGAAACACTCCCAGTTTTCCTTCCTAGATTCTCGTTAGAAATCCAATCCGTGAGCGAAGGAAGAGTTGCATAGGTGCTAGGGAAGCAGTTTGACGTGAAGGTAATTTGTGATTTACTTTTATGTATATGATTAATTAGTGAAACATATGTTCATTATAGAATTGATAGATATAACATGATTATACTTGCGAGCATGTTGTCCGAATGACTGATATTAGAATAATGTAATACAAATGGGAGTGTGGGTTATGCATGGGATGACGAATATGAATAAACATCAGAATGTCTAGTGCCAATGAGTTCATTTGGATTTGTGTATGGTCCATCCGTAAAGTAACCTTGAAATCATTGTAGTAAGAGTGAGAGGGAACTTGTGAATATGATAGTTTCAAATTACATGTATCTTGTGTTGTGCTTATAATGAATAATATTGCAATGATAATTGTTATGGGGAATGCATAATTGTTTAGTAGTCATGATGAAATGATTGGGTGAATCCAAAGAGAGTTTTACAGTTAGCAAATCATAATGTGTAGGGTAAGGAAGAGAAAAAAGCTACAATGAGTGTTTATAGAATGTATGTGTCCACGAACAGTCAATGAACAAGGTTCTTTGACAAAATTTAAATGCAGAAAGTAAATAACACAAAGTAAAATAGACACAACAGTTTTACGTGGAAACCCCCTAGCTCAAGGGAAGAGAAAATCACAACCTGTATTCACAGGATTTTCAACCCAACTCCATTTAAATATAAAAGGAGCAAAGATTCAGATTACAAACTCTTCAAACCTAGGAATTATAACTCTTTAATACCTTCCCCCTTACCGTAAAAACTCTACTACCAGTAACTACTAAGCAATAACTCTATTTCCCACTAAACCAACTAACTCTAGAAGATCTAGACTTCAAGAACCCAACATAGCTAGATCTAGCAAATCTTAGTTTTTTTCTAATATGAGAACTAATCCACTTTCCTTATAGCTTAGGAATAGATATTACAAGATTAACCATTGAAATATAAACCCCATCAATAACTAAGAACAAAGATAACTCTATCAGGTCCTTCAGTTGTTCTTGACCAATATTCTGTTGAGAGAGACTTTTGCTTTTTGTGAGAAATCTATGTTGCAAAAATTTATTTGTGATAGTGGAGAATGGACATATTATAGGATGAGCACAAACATATAAAGCAATTTCATTGGTTGAGGGCCTGTTGTACCGTGGGTGCCGCGCACCAACCACAACAGGTTTTACAGGTTTTTGGACAGCTCTAGTTTTCCCGTACAGAATTCATAATTTCGTCAGGAATCAAGTCCAAAATTTATTCAATCATTAAAACTTCATACATGGGTTAAATTAACAATCCCCCCCCCCCCACCTTTTTGATGATGACAAACTAATATTCAGCCTCTTCAACTTTCGTCCCTTGGTTTCATTAATTCCCCCTATCATCAGTTCCAATACTAGAAGACCGACCAGGTCAGGTCCCTTGACTCTACCAAAAATAAACTGTACTGCCTTTACACAAAACATTCCCCCTTTTGACATCATAAAAAAAGAGTTAAAATAGCAAACCAAGTAAATCAGGAATACAATTTAAGCAAATTCATGGCCACAGGGGCAACACAGAGCATAAGAGTGAGATACACAAGGTATTAAAGCAAGGAAGTAGAAACAGGGCCAATCTAACCATTCACTTATCACTAAGGAAAGCAATCACAAACATTGCAAATCTCATTGAACATGAGAGGACCAAAAGTCTATCATGTCCCTTTTCTTCATCATACATCATAACACTATTTCATGTCATGGTACATCTTTGTTGCTTCTAGTTGTATAGAGTACCTTGAACTATAGGACTTTGAATATCTTATTCCATCATGGTGGGAAGAACATCATTGAACTCTCTCACTATGACACCGTATCATGGTGACTTCTTTATGCATCTTGACTTAACATGTCTTGAGTTCAACCATATAATCATTGTTTAGCGCTAACCATCGTGGTAGGTTTTACTGCATTGAGGTAACTTCTTCACTTGCGACTTGACCAACTTTATCTGAAGGTCTTCAAGTGTTTATCATGTAACATTGCTCCACTCCCTAAATGGATCAACTTTGGACGTCGAAAAATAATGACTCTGTAACACTTAGTTAAATTCATATATTATTCTTCGGGTCTTGTGAAATTTCATCCAAAAACACACACTTTTAAATAAATTTCATGAAGTATTCAAATATTGATGCATTGAGTATTGATACGCCCAAATTAAACCTCCCTAAAGAAGTATAAGCGGTTGTTACCAAATAAAGAACCCAACTTGTAGGTTGGGGTCGATCCCTCGAGGAATATGGTTCAGAATTAAACTTAACTCACAATTATTATTTTTTAGTCAAACTATTTCCGAGGAAATTAAACAGGGGGGATGTTGTAAGTAAGTAACAAATTGTTGATTGGAATGATTAAGTAACAAGTAAACAAGATTCACAATTTGAGTTATCAATATAAGATGGAAACTGGGGTATATGTGTTCCCCACAAGCACTTAACGCAGTAATCCTAATAATAGTAATTCTATCCTAGTGTTTGTCATGCAAGGTCGATAAGTTATGTATCCCTACGTGATTGGTAATCTTAGATGGAACTTTCACTCGCAACTTGGTAAATCTACGAGTATGTGCTTTACTAACCCTTACCTTCACCCCTGATTAGTCATCGTGTCAATTTAGTTGGGTTTTCACCCTCACTTCGATTGATTAAAGTTAGACTATTAGATAGCAGCATATCCTTAACTAAATCAATGTCGTTTAATCCTTTTCTCATTCATTACCCCCGAAGTAAGGAAAGTAGGAACGAGGCGAGTTCTAACATTGGCCACTGTTAAAAAGCATTCTAAACGAAAGGACTAACAATACATGCATAAACAATATTCAAGAATTACTTAATTATTATTCATACTTTGTTAATTGCTCATGGTTCCCACAACCCTAGTTGTGGATTTAGCTACTCAAACTTGAGAGTTCACGATTCATAATTAGGTTAGAAGAAATCATGAACTTACAATTAGAATAGATGAAAACTGGAATCTTTAATTGAAATTCAAAGTGAAATTTTCATAAACCAACTTTCGGAAATTAATTGCTAAGTGTTTGCAAAATAATTCCAAAAGATCAAAAGCAAAAGTTTACAATAATGTCTAACTCCCAAAAACGGAAATTATAACTAATATTTATAGAAAACAAATCCTAAACCAAGTAGGAAACAAAATAAGAAAATAACAGCTCATACGCGGTTTTAATCGACGACAAGACCTACGGACCGTGGGTCAACCTACGCTCTGTGGTCTCCCTTTGTGGATCAACACTTGGGCAATATTTTAGGTCCTTAAGACGATGTTTGGACCTACAGTCCGTCACTTGCCTCCGTGGTTCAAATACTGGAACTTCAACTCTCTGATCACCAACGACGGATGTGCAGGACGGTCCGTCATTCAATATACGGGGCGTCGTTGGCCTCCGTGGTTCCACACTTGGTCAGACTTCCTTGAAGCCTCATCTACGCTGCAGCACCTACGGCCCATCACTGGACCTACAGTCCGT
This sequence comes from Solanum etuberosum, assembly GCA_029582245.1. Classification (NCBI taxonomy): domain Eukaryota; kingdom Viridiplantae; phylum Streptophyta; class Magnoliopsida; order Solanales; family Solanaceae; genus Solanum; species Solanum etuberosum. The sequence goes on along the minus strand of JAJONR010001941.1, from coordinate 73,853 downwards.
GGTTGGCTTCGTCGCTGGCCACTTCTTCAATTTTAAGCTCTTATCTCAATCAACCGCATTCGCACCTATTTCCTGAAAGAATTACATAGAAACCATCATATCTAATAACAAAATGCTCAAGACTCACACAAAACTCCAAGTGAGATGCATCAAAAATACCGTAAAGTCACGGTATATCAACACCCTCAACTTAAAATTGTTGTTTGTCGTCAAGCGACACACCAAAACTCTAAACGACACTTATGTAGAAGCAAACACACAAACTCAAGCAATCACATGGCTTTCTCAATCAATTCCATCACTTAGTGAAAAACTTTTCATTTAGACTCGACAAGCTAACTCATGTGGATCAAAAAATGACATAGACAGACCAATAGACATCACAACATACACTTTTCCACAATCATCAAGGTACAACTCTCCAATAATGTAACTAGTGCCCTCACTTTGAAGAGATCCTTTTTCACACTATAAATATGATTTTAAGTTTAAGGATTCAGTAAACACTCATGCTCAGAAGTGAATTCAAATACAGTTAGTGCTCAATACCATAGGCTTGCCCTTATTTTCACTGCGTAAACTCTCCAAACTAGTCACTAGGATCACTATAGGACTTTCTTAGCTTGTAACATAGGCTCAGGGTCAGGTAGGGTACATTTGGGTAGTTTTTAGTGACTTTTCTACACTCCTTGACATTACATTGGCTTTTTAACTTTTTTCTCAACCAATTCTTGACATCTTTATATTTTCTGCTCTTTCCCTTGACTCTTTTCAGCACAGATGTGACTTTGACTTTATCGCTCTTATTTTTTACTTTTTCTTTTTCTTTTACTTTCTTATTTCTTTGTTTCTCAGCATCATTCTCATTCTTCTTTTTGTTTCTTTTGACTTCAGTCACATCTTTTTTTTTTATCTTTTTCTTTCTTCTACACACAACTCTTTTCATACCCTTTTTTCTTTCGGTTTCCTTATTCATAGTCACCCTCAATTTATTTATTTTGCATGAGTTGAGGTGCACAATATCTGATGTCGGACCAGGGCCAAAACAATTTTTTTAGGGAAGGTGAGTTCGGTGTTTAGAAAGAAGTGGCATTCATTAGGCTCAAACATTTGGATCAAAAGGAGCATTTATTTTCTTTTGGTTGACTTTTAGGCTTGAGTGGACTTATTTGAACAAGGGCCTATGATCATTTCCCAACTTCTAGCCTAGATTATCTTAGCAGGACCAACAGGGCAAGTTCTAGATTGGCACATACTGCATGAACATACAAACTTTACTCACACACACTTGGCACATTGTTTCATTATCGGATTATTTAATTACCCATTTCAAGTTTTAGCTTAATTCATGCTATCATACCGGTTCCTTATCATTTCATATGAAGATCCAACACATTCAACTCATTTAGCCTATAGATCTAGCACATTTCAAAATTTTAGACATGTATCAATTTCATGCTCTTATGCCATCATACTCTCATTCTTCTACTTACTTCTACACAAACAATCCTAAACATGCCGGTTCAACATAAAAGTAAAACAGTCCATTGGGGAAAAAGAACACAGGCAAGAAAACCCCAAGGGAAGGTTATGAGTTGGGTTACTCGGAGATCACCCTATCACTCACAACCCATTTACCCCACCCCCAACAAAATATGGTGCAATTGCCCTAAATGCACATAAAATAAAAAGTAAAGCATAGGGTGAAACAAACCTGTGGCACATATACGCTGAAGATCCATCAAGAGGCGGGTGGGTCCGTTTCCTGAAACCCGCTGGATCAGCAACTGTGACGCCATCAGTAGCGATCTCATCATAAACAGGAACACCCTCAGTAGTGCTCCTCAAGTCAGATGGGCCAACATCTACCTCACGGGCCTGCTGCTGCCTCAACTCCTCATCTATAATCGACTGCCTCTGGGCTGCCTCCAACTATTGTCTCTCCTTCTTCTTTACCCGTCGGGCATCCTCGGTGTCGGAAGTATGAGCAGAAGAGCGGTGGCGCTTCCCAACAGCACATGAGGGGTCGGGTGGTGGCAGAGGGTCGCAAAAGAGGGAAGTCATCACCACCTCATCCTCCTTAACCACAGGTGCAGCCTCTGGTACAGTCTCAACGGGGGCTAGAACGACATCAACATCAGCAGGAAGGCTAGCCAACTCCGTCTAGAAAGGTGGTCATATCAATAGTAGGGGCAGGCCTCTCCAGGACTCTCAACTCGAATGCATCAAGGTGCTTGTAGACTGCCTGAATCTTTCTACCCATCATCTGCTCCATACGAACCTCAGACTCCTCCATAGATCGTTACATCCAGGGCCTCATGTGCTGCCACAAGGTAGCCATCTGGGCCTCCAACTTCTGGACTCGGGCTAGAGGAATTAGAGTGGGCCCTGAAGGAGGAGTGGCTCGGGATGAGCACACGGCCTGACTGGTGGCAGTGGAAGGGAGAACATGGGCATATGCAGAAGTGGGAGGTATAGTGGTTTCATCAGCCTATTGTATTAATCGGTAGAGTGTGGGTAGGGCCATAAACAAAACGGTGAATGGTAGCCTCTGAGATGTCAACGGAGAAGTTCTGCACCAGTGTGGCCTGAAGTGGGGGCTGGGCCTGTGGCTCAGCCCATTTGGGCATAACATTGCGGACAGTAGCGGCTTAGGAGGCGTAGAACTCACGAGTCATCTCCTCACTAAAATTACCCAGAATCCATGTCATCCACTCACATTTGTGCCTCTGGAACAACTCCTCAATAGCCGGCACAGTATAAAGGCTCCCTGTCACTACCCAACGCTCCTCAGTAACAGTTCTAGCCATCTTCTGGTGTTTGTTGAGCAGCTTCTCGTCATCATATATCTGATACTGACCTGCAACGCACCACATTTTCAGCTCTGTGGCGCTGGGAACCAGCTTAAATCTAGGAGGGTCCTAGGCATCAGAGGAAGAAGTGAAAACACCATTAGAATAGGAGCCGAAATGCAACTCAGAGTCGGACTACGACTGTCCTGCAGATAAAGCCCCCTCCTCAGACTGGGGGGCAGTGACCTCGACCTCTTCACTAGATGATATAATCTGCCTCGCCCTGTTCCTCGTGGTCCGGGGGGCAGTAGGGGAGCCTTTGGTAGTCTCCGGGATGTGTTCGTCCTCGCTGGACTCATTTGTTAAGCGTCTCGAAGTGGCAACTGACTTGGACTTGCCCTTCCTTGAGTAAACGGGAGCTTGTTTCGGTGCCTGGTACCTGTGGAATACTCGTTAGTACTAAAAGAACACCAAAAGACCCATTAAATAATTTTAGAACAAGATTCAGACTTAGATAAAAATTAAGATAATTTTCAGGCAGTAGCTGGAGTTGTGACCCACGGTTGGTACCTACGGTCCGTCGATGGAACGACGACTCGTGGGTCCCCTCCGTTGGTCAGAAGGTCCATTTTTGGTTCTCTGAAGTTGGAACCACGGATGTGAAGAATGGTCCATCGATAGAACGACGGACCATAGTCCACACCGTGGTTCACAACTTAGCAAATATTTTTTGGGAAGGTCAGTGACGGACCACGACCTATGGTCCGTTGGTGGTGGCCGTGTACCAGAACTAGTGCAGGCATGTGATTCCAACTCCTCATTCAACACTTTAAACTTAACAATCAACAACCAATATGAGTCTAAACATGCATTTCAACATATAATGTGATAGTTCTTCATTCCTAGGGTTTCGTTCATTCACGTTTCTCAATCAATCAAGTAACTAGTGAAACCCTAAGTCAAAACACCCACTTAGACATCGAATCCTCTTTCTTTGGTTAGTTTTAACAACATACTCCAATTACCATCTTTCCAAGGGTAGTTTTAGGACTAGTTTATACCAAGTTATCATGTTATTTCCTACCCAAGGTCAAGTACAACTTTGTTGATTTCAACTTAAACAATGAACAAAAATCAAAGTTATGGTGAGATTGATTACCTTACAAGCAAAGTGAAGTTGAGGAGCGTGTTGATTAAGACTTCTACTTAAGACCCAAGCAACTTCGACACCGAACCCGGACTTAGACTTAGAAATGGAAGATTTGAGGGGAGATGGAAGAAATGAGGGTAAATGGAAGAAATGGGAGTTTGAAGGAATTAAAAATGGAAGGGGAGGATTATATGGATGTTATGGGGGAGTTTAGTGGGTGAATTTGGGGTGAGTGATTGGTTTGTAACGGTTGAGGGGAAAGAGGGAAGTGGGCGATGTATTTGAAATAAAAGGGTTTTATTTTAATAAGGGTCCGGGTCGGGTCATCAAAAACCCTAACTTGGACCCACGAGACCCTGTCGACGATCCGTGGGTCGACCTACGGTCCGTCGATGGGTCCGTGGTCCATTTCAACACTTAGAATTTTTTTTAGAAAACATACCTGGGGTCTACATATTCCATCCATGGTCCGTGGATTGACCGACGGAATGTCGATGGGATCTGTAGACCTCTGCATCAGCTGATTTTCTGTAGATATTTCCTTTTCATCCCTGCACATATAGCAAACATTAGGACTTTCTTTTTACATTTTCTGGACACGTTTTAGACACAGACCCTGTTCTATCTATATCTAGCCAACACTAAACATAAAAATTAATAAACACCTATCTAAAAAGCTAAAATTTTAAGAAAAACTCCTATATCGAAAAGAACCTCCTATAGTTGGCTAGATTGTACATCTTGGGTTGCCTCCCAAGCAGCGTTTGATTTAACGTCGCGGCACGACGCAAAAACTTTAGTTACTCAGACTTCACTAAGATCCCAAGCCTCTATCACTTCATTGATACTCTAAGATTTCCCCAAGTAGATTTTTATCCTCTGTCTGTTCACTTTGAACCTCGTTCCTTCCTTGTTTTCGAGCTCAACTGCTCCATGTAGGAATACTTGAGTTACCTTGAATGGCCCGGTCCACTTGGACTTGAGCTTGCCAGGAAACAAGCGAAACCTTGAGTTAAATAAGAGCACCAAATCACCGGTAACAAATTCACGCTTTTCGATCGTCTGATCATGGTACTTCTTCATCTTCTCTTTATACAAGGCTGAACTCTCATATGCTTTTAGGCGAAACTCATTCATGTCATTCATTCTTTGACTCGATCCGGCACCCCAATCCAGTTTCAACTTCTTTAACGCCCATATTGCTTTATGCTCTAGCTCTACAAGAAAATGGCAAGATTTCCCATATACAAATTGGTAGGGGGACATACCTATGGGAGTTTCGAATGCAGTGCGATAAGCCCATAGAGCATCATCAAGCCTCCTCGACCAGTTAGTTCTGTTGGCATTTACAGTCTTTGCAAGAATTTGCTTTATCTCGTGATTTGACACTTCAACTTGCCCACTTGATTGCGGATGATACGGGGTTGCTACGCTGTGGTGAACACAATACTTCTCAAGCAACGGCTTAAACAATTTATTACAAAAGTGCGAACCTCCATTGCTTATGATTGCCCTTGGTGTACTAAATCTGGAGAAGATATTCTTTTTCAGGAATGCGGTGATACTTTTTCCCTCATTGTTCGATAGCGCGACTGCCTCCACCCATTTCGATACATAGTCAACCGCAACAAGAATGTACTTAATCCCATTCGAACTCACCAAAGGACCCATGAAATCAAGACCCTAAACATCAAAAAGCTCAATCACCAATATTGGGTTCATAGGTAGTTCTGGACTTTTCAAAATTCCTCATTCACGTTGGCAAATATCACAAGATTTGGCGAAATCATGAGCATCTTGGTGGATGGTAGGCCAGTAATACCTACACTGTAAAATCTTATGCGCTGTTCGGATACCACTATGGTGCCCATCAACAGGCGATGAATGACACGCCTTTAGTATACTCATCATCTCAACCTCGGGCACACAGCGACAAATAATCCCATCAGCACAAGCACGAAACAAGTAAGGCTCATCCCAGAAGAATTTCTTCACATCAGACATAAACTTTTTCCTTTGGTGAAATGACAAATCTGATGGAACCAAATCGCTTGCCAAGTAGTCAGCAAAATCTGCGAACCAAGGTATAAGATCATAAGAAGCAGCCAATATCTATTCATCAAGGAACACATCATTAATCTGAACTCCATTCTCTAACTTGATTATAGCTTCCTCCTCTAGTCTGGATAAGTGATCAGCAACCTTATTTTCTGTTCCCTTTCTATCTTTTACCTCAAAATCGAACTCTTGCAGTAGGAGCACCAATCTAATCAACCTTGGTTTTGCATCCTTTTTAGCCATTAGATACCTCAATGCAGAATGGTTAGTATGCACTATGACCTTAGTACCAAGTAAGTAGGATCTAAATTTCTCAAATGCGAAAACCACCGCAAGGAGTTCTTTTTCAGTCACCGTATAGTTCTTTTGAGCCACATTCAGAGCTTTGATGGCATAGTAAATCGGATGAATAATCTTCTCTCGCCTCTATCCTAATACCACACCAAGTGCCACCCCACTCGTATCACAGATCACTTCAAACGGGTGTCCCCAATCCGGTGAAATAATGATAGGTGCCAAAGTTAACTTTTCTTTCAACTCTCAAAATGCTCTCAGACAAGCATCATCAAAATCAAACTTAGACTCTTTTTCGAGTAGCTTGCACAATGGGTGTGCAATTTTCAAGAAATCTTTATTGAACCTTCGGTAGAAACCTGCATGCCCAAGAAAACTTTGAACACCTTTAACAGAGATGGGTGGTGGAAGCTTTTCTATTACCTCAACTTTGGCTCTATCAACCTCAATACCTTTCTGTGAAATCCGATGACCCAGAACTATACCCTATTTTACCATGAAGTGACACTTTTCTCAGTTGAGTACAAGATTGCACTATTCAAACCGTTTCAGTACCTCAGCCAAATGTGCCAAACAATCATCAAATGAGTCACCTACCATAGAGAAATCATTCATAAATACCTCTATCGTGTCATCCACCGTATCTAAAAATATCGGCATCATACAACTCTTGAAGGTCGCTGGAGCATTACACAACCTGAATGGTATCCTTTTGAAGGCGAAAGTCCCATACAGACTAGTGAAGGTGGTTTTCTCTTGATCTTGTGGAGCTATGGAGATTCGATTGTACCCCGAATACCCATCTAGAAAAAACAATACCAACCGTTACTAGCGAGATGATCTAGCATCTGATCCATGAACGACATTGGGAAGTGGTCTTTTTCAGTCCATGCAGTTAACTTGCGGTAGTACATACACGCTCTCCAATTACACCTCCCTAAAGAAGTATAAGCGGTCGTTGCCAAATAAAGAACCCAACTTGTAGGTTGGGGTGGATCCCACGAGGAATATGGTTCAGACTTAAACTTAACTCACCATTATCTATTTTTAGTCAAACTATTTCCGAGGAAATTAAACAGGGGGGATGTTGTAAATAAGTAACAAATTGTTGATTGGAATGATTAAGTAACAAGTAAACAAGATTCACAATTTGAGTTATCAATATAAGATGGAAACTAGGGTATATGTGTTCCCCACAAGCTCTTAATGCAGTAATCCTAATAATAGTAATCCTATCCTAGTGTTTGTCATGCAAGGCCGATAAGTTATGTATCCCTACGTGATTGGTAATCTTAGCAGGAACTTTCACTCGCGACTTGGTAAATCTATGAGTGTGTGCTTTACTAACCTTTACCTTTACCCCATATTAGTCATCGTGTCAATTTATTTGGGTTTTCACCCTCACTTCGATTGATTAAAGTCAGACTATTAGATAGCAGCAAATCCTTAACTAAATCTATATTGTTTAATCCTTTTCTCATTCATTACCCCCTTGGTAAGGCAAGTAGGAACGAGGCGAGTTCTAACGTTGGTCACCGTTAAAAAACATTCTAAAGGAAAGGACTAACAATACATGCATAAACACTATTCAAGAATTACTTAACTATTATTCATACTTTGTTAATTATTCATGGTTTCCACAACCCTAGTTGTGAATTTAGCTACTCATGCTTGAGAGTTCACAATTCATAAATCTTGAATTGAAATTCAAAGTGAAATTTGCATCAACTAACTTCGGGAAATTAAATTGCTAAGTGTTTGCAAAATAATTGCAAAAGACCAAAAGCAAAAGTTTACAATAATGTCTAACTCCCAAAAATGGAAATTACAACTAATATTTATAGAAAACAAATCCTAAATCAAGTAGGAAACAAAATAAGAAAATAACAGCTCATAAGCGGTTTCAATCGATGACAAGAGCTACGGATCGTGGTCTCCCTCCGTAGATCAACACTTGGGCAATAATTTAGGGCCTTCAGAAGACTGTTGGACCTACGGTATGTGGATTGGACTACAGTCCATCACTTGCCTTCGTGGTTCAAGTACTGGAACTTCAACTCTCTGATCACCAACGACAGATGTGCAGGACGGTCCGTCATTCAATCTACGGGGCGTCGTTGGCCTCTTTGGTTCCACACTTGGTTAGACTTCCTTGAACCCTCATCTACGCAGCAGCACCTATGGCCCGTCACTGGACCTACGGTCCGGGGTTGGCTCCGTCGCTGGCCACTTCTGCAATTTTCAGCTCTTATCTCAATCAACCGCATCCGAACCTATTTCCTGCAAGAATTGCACAGAAACCATCATATCTAATAACAAAATTCTCAAGACGCATACAAAACTCCTAGTGAGATGCATCAAAAATACTGTAAAGTCACGGTATATCAAGTATTGATTTATTGAATTGTGTTCGATATAGTTGATCTTATGGTGATTATACTTGTTGATTGTGAGCGTTTATGTGCTAAAGTCTGCTCTACTTGCTATTTGACTTACATTTTACTTGTTTCTAATTTGAGTTAGTCAAGGATGCCTAGCAATACATAGTGACTTGTACTGATACTAACATGTACTTCTCTTTTGTTCAGTCCAGACCATGTTACATAGATTTCTCTGAGATCTCAATGCTAGCATAGTCGGCTGATTTTGATCCAAGGGTGAACGCTCTATTTTCAGGCTACCAAGGATCATCTTGTAGTCCTTGTCCATTTTCCACCATTGAGACATTCTATTTTATTTTAGTTGGTAGACATTTAATTAGATTTGTTGTTGTTATAGGTTATATATGATGACTTTTAGTACCTAGGGAATTTTTAAGATGATCAGTATTTAATTTTGATGTATTTATCAAACTCAGTTGACTTTAAATATTGTTTTAAATTTTGATTGTTGTTGAAATAGGCTAAGTCTAGGTTTTGATGGTTCTCCCATTGTCGGGTTAGTGTGGGTACCACTCCCGACCATTTGGATCGTGATATTTAGTTCACCCATAGTGATAATGAAAGAATTTGTCATAGTGGTTAAAATAAAACCTTGTATGAAATAATGATCAATGTCAACTAATATTGATGTAAAAGTATTTAAATTTATGGAAATTGCTAACCCACATTAAATATCCATTTTTTGGACAATATCTACTATCATTACTAAAACATAACTATACTTATGTATAATATCTTAGAAAATTATGTTTTTGTGTGCTTAATATATATACGCAAATATATATATATATTTGGTTACAAACTTATATGCACATAATTGTACTTTCGATCTTTTTATTTCTTTATATTTGTTGCAAGCTTAGTCAATGTTATGTACGTGTTAACATTTTTCTCCATGTTTTTTCTTTAAGCCCTTTTTATTAATAAATATTAAGAGATTTATCACGAGTCTTCCTTGAGCTTAATGGTAGAGTCAATACTTAAAAATGATCATTAGGTCAAGGGTTCGAGACTCGTATCAATAAGAATTTGCTGATATGAATTAAACTTAAGCTATTCTAAAGTACCTTTTTTAACTTTCATTTAATCCTTCACATCACTATGGTTTTTGAATTACTTTATCAAATAGTGTGTAAAATTTATTCAACTATTGTCATGACCCAAAATCTCATTTGGCCGTGAAGGCACCTACTACCCAATAGGTGAATCATGTTCCTTTATTACTAACAAAAAATTTAACTAATGTAGAAATAATATTGAATTAAGCAACTAATTCGTATAATTGCAGAGTAACGAGTTAAAATCAAGCTACTCAATGACCTAGTGACACCAGTACAAGAGAATCTACGAATATGAAAATGATCATTAGGTCTAGAAAGAAATAAGATAGAAAATAAAGGATTCTCTAGAATCCACTACTGCCGCAGAGGAAGCAACTCACCTTGAATAACAACAATCACCAATCTCAATAATAACAAGAAGTCAAGTACAACTAGTCTGGGTCAAATCCTTCTCGAAAAAAAGGTGCAACAAGTATAGAGTGAGTATGAGAAATATGTGTACTTAGAGAGCTTTGAGTACTACCCTTCTTAGAAATGATAATAAGGTATTTCTAGAAGTTTATTTTTTCAAAAGTGTAATAAAGTCATAAAATAAATCACCTCAACATAACAATTAAAACATATATTTTTTCAAAACTGTCAGTTATAGCACTGATGGTATCACAAGATGTGTAACACCTTGTATTCTCCATATGCTACTTCTATCCATATAACACTTGACATAGCCTTATGGTATAGGTGAGGGACCGTGGTTCTTAGATGAGTAGTATTGGTGTAAAATAGACTGGAAGGTGTTGTAGTGCCTTGCACGTTTAAGCATGTGTAATGGCTTCCAAGTTAACCTTGACGGAAGTATTTAAACCGAGATAGTAATGTGGTATTTGAGCTTAATTTTTAAAGTGTAGTGTTAAGTTAAAGAAAAAGGGATTAAGATTTAAAAAAAGAAATAAAATAAGTGAGTTGTTTGCTTGAATTAACTAAGCTAGTAGGTGACATATGGTATTGTCGTACATATGTAAAAAAGGTGGTCTTCTGTTCTGATCTATGCACTTATATATTGATACTTGATTTCATTTGAGCCCTTGTTTTACATATGGTATTGTCGTACATATTCAGTACATTTTTTCATACTGACGTCTGATACGTCCAAACTCACACTCTAATTAAGAAGTGCAAACGGTCGATGTCAATTTATAGAACTCAACGTGAGTTGAGGTCGATCCCACGGAGAATTTACTTACATAAATAGTTTCACTAATGCTTTTATTCAGTTGTTGTTACTATTTACCACCGAAAATAATTGTGAAATGTAAAGATGGTATTAGTTGTGATTTTCAAGTAACTAATGTTTAAGGTAAAGTTCAAGTGAACACGAGTAACAAGATTTTAAATTCAAAGTTCTGATAGTTACTGAATGAAACCAGGATTGTGTTCCCCATGACCTAACTTTTAGTTTTGATTCATGAACAAGTATTGGTTGATTGTTAAGGTTGCAAGTTGCAAGCGAGCTAAATGCATCTAACACTTCTCAGTCTTATTAGATAGTTTTTCACTTTATTCCTCTCCGTCTTAGAGTGTTGTCTATTTTTACCCTTGCATGTTTGGTGTCAAAGATCTCTTCTCTCGAACTCAACTTTTCACTCCAAACTTCGCATGTTTGGTGTCAAAGATCTCTTCTATCGAACTCGACATTTCACTCCAAACCAATAGATGGATTCAACATTTTCCTAATTACCACTTTTCTCTCAAACAATTGGTAAATACAGGCAAGTATTAATGTGTGCATTCATTAGAAAGAATACATAATGAAAGTATGAATCATGTTTTTCAACTAATAATCACCCTTTACTTGTTCATCAAATTCGTAACTAAATTATCGTCATGGTTCCCACAACCCTAGTAGTGGCGTTTAGCTACTCATGCATTCCAGAGAACAAGCAATAATCGTTGTTGAATGCATAAAAGCAGTCACTTACAAAGATTGTAAATTCAAAGAAAACTTGAGCTTCAAATACTTAATCACAATCTTCAAGTCTTGATCCGAAAATAGTCGATAAAAACCAAAGCTAAAAATATAGAAAGTCGCGCTTCGTTCATACAATGATGAGATAGTTTCAAAAAATAAAACTAATTAAATTAAATAGTCTGTACAAAATGAGTCCTACTCGAAGTAGGACTGATTTGTCGGGAGGCTTCACGGACGGCATGACGGCCCGTCATGAGCCACAGAGGCCGTGAGGCCTGCCGTGGTCTCAAACTTAGATAGTGTGGGCCTTCCTTTCCTGAGATCTTTCATGGGCATCTAGATGACCCGTCTAGAGCACCACGGTCCGTGTTGAGCATCGTGATGCTAAGCCTCCACTTGGGTCTTCATTGGAATTTCCTTCTATTCTTCACAAGCATCAAAATGGCTTGTTGACTCCACCACGTCCTGTCAAGGGTCCCATGGTATTCAATCCAAATATAGCTCCGCAAGGCTTCATCACTGGTCCTTCCTTATGGGCTTCCAGACGATCCGTTAAGAGGATCACGACCCATTTTGGTCTCCGTGGTCTTCACTTGGCAATTTATCAGTTTGTTGTCCTTCACTATCTTAGCTTCACGAGACCTCATACGGCTCTTCATCACGACCATGGCTCGTCTGGGGCTCTGTGATGCTTGGTTTCATTTCATTTTCTTCACTTTTTCTATCTTTCACGTCCAAGTGTTTTACCCTTTCAATCATTAACAAACACATCATATCCACAGAAAACCACTCAAGTTATAACCTTAGTCCTTAGTTTTGAGCGTCATATGTGCCAATATTTCATTGTACATCAACGTCCCTCGCGGGGGACGCTGCATTTCATGCTGCAAGCATAAGTACTCCAGCTAGTTGACTTCTTTAGTAGGAGCACATGTACTCATTTGTTATTGGTGAAGCTCCAAGTTGATTCGGTACTTACCGAGTCTTTGGCACTTATTTTGTTACTGTATGATAGTTAAGGGTAAGGCGGGGCCTTGTCCCACCCTAAACTAAGGTTTTCTATCTTTCAGAGGCTTTGTAGACTAATGTATATAGTTCAGTTGGGCCTTGTCTCTTAACAAGTTATTGCCTCAACGACCAAGTCTTATATATAAGTTTTGGGTCTATTTATTTTGTTCGTATCACTGCATCCTATATGAACTTGTCACAACTTTAAAATTTTCACAGTTATACACATGGTAAGACAGGTTATATGTTGATTCTCTCGAGCCTTTAGGGCATCGGGTGCCTGTCCGTCTTAATGAAAATTGAGGCGTGACAAGATATCTTAAATTTATCAATTCAAATCGATTTTACAATCATCTCAAAAATTCAACACCAAATCAACATGAAATGCTTAGTAGGTGAAATGTAACGCACTATCCAAAATTGGTATACACCCGCTTCTTCTGTTGGATAGTCAGGACCGAGGAGTACTCAGGAGAGACTATGAGTTTGATGTACACGATTGGGTCTACTTGAAGATTTCACCCATGAAGGGTGTGATGAGGTTTGGAAAGAAAGAGAAGCTTAGTCCCCATTATGTGGGCCCATATCAGATTTTGAGGCGTATTGGTAAAGTTGCTTACGAACTCGATTTGCCTAATGAATTGGTGTTAATACATCCAGTTTTCCATGTCTCTTTGTTGAAGAAATGTGTTGGTGATCCAACATTCATTGTGCCATTTGAGAGTCTTGGTATAAAAGAGAGTCTTTCTTATGAAAAGGTTCCAGTTGAGATTTTTGACCGACAAGTTAGGAAGTTAAGAAATAAGGAAGTTGTATCCATGAAAGTCTTTTTGAGGAATCAAAGAGTTAAAGGTGCTACTTGGGAAACCGAGGCCGATATGATGTCCCGTTATTTCCATCTCTTTCCCTCCGACCCTATGTTAGCTAGATGTATTTAGTTCCTCATGGTTCATCCTCGTTTCTTAGTCATTCACATGTTTCCTCATGCATGCATACTCACGATAACTTGCTATTGAGATCTTGATGTAGCTTTGATTTATTTCTTCATGATTATGTTCATTTGAGTATGATTTGCATGTACACCTTATGAAATGATGTTTTGAATATGTTAAGCTTGGAGTTGATGTTCCTTCTTGGTTATGTGTTGTTGATGAAGTTGTATTCTTGTTGGGCTGTTAGATCTCTTCCTCTACCCTCCTTATGTTGTCTTGAGTCTCATTCGAGGATGAATGTTCCGAAGGAGGAGATATTGTAACACCTCGGACTTTGGAAAAGGGAGAAAATAAATGTTTGGGTTGCAGGCTGTGTCTATAGTTCCCATCTACGGACCGTAGAAGCTTCTATGGGCCGTAGGTGGCAACCGTAGGAAAGGGGAAATAAATTTTCTAAAATAAGGTCCTAGTAGCCTTTTTTATAGTTCAATAGGGCGGTCGTTCAAACATTGTACAAGTCATAGGTAGGTCTCGTAGATGAGTCCCATACTTAGTGAAATTTTAAAGGGTAAAGTTGGTTTCTACGGTTGGCATGTACGGACTGTAGGAAGACCTACGATCAATACATGGGTTCCGTCAAAAGTTTGTCCAAAATAATAGTTGTTGAACCTATACACGGTTGATCAGTACGGTTCGTAGAAGAACCTATGGACTGTAGGTCAAAACCGTATGTGAGGCTCGGCAGTTATTTTTAAAGGGTTTTTTCCAAAATGATTTAACCCAAAACTATGTCGTTTTACCTACTACCTTAAGCCCTATATAAACTTTTTCAGCCTCAAATCAACCCATTTTGAACTCATTTTCCTAAATTCTCTAAAATTTGACTAAATGCATCCTCCCAATTAGTCTAAGGAAGAAGAAGAGTTAGGGTTCCATTCAAGTCTCCTAATTCTCCATTTTTCTTGGGCATAAAAGATCAAGGTATGTGTGTATTCACCCATGGAATCCTTCATTCCATGGGATCCCTAAGTATTTCAATTTTCAATTGATCAAATTAGGGTTTCAATTCAATAAATGTGCGTTTCATTCAATTATGATGAATTATGATTAATTAAGTCTTCTAATGGATTTTTATGTTCATATATGATATTTAGTTGAAATTACAGTTACCCATGCCAAAATTATGCTTTTCAACCATAATTCTATGATAAACCTATAAACTATGAATCACGAAGTTATGAAGATATGCATGTTTTCATGAAGTTATTGCAAATGCATTGATAATGCTTTGAAAGGACAGTATTGATGTTATTGTGAAAGTATTTCTTACTTACTATGATGATCATGCTTGTGAAAGGTATTTCTCACAAATGAATTCACATTGGTGAAAGGTTTTCTCATCTATGTTGAATTATGTTTAAGGATCTATTCTATATTTTGATCTTAAAATTTATGGATTGGTATTGATCATTGCCTTTCCCTATGTTAAAATGATACTTGACTTTTATCCATTCCGTTGGGATTTAGACTTAGCAGCGAGAGGGCTTTTAGGTGGAGGCTTAAATAGGATAGTCTCAAGTAGCAACCTCTAGTCCTAAACTATGTGCCCTCATATGATTATCTTAAATGGCCTTGCTAGTGGATCCACTTTAGCAAATGATGATATGTGCGGATTCTACCTTGACAAGTAGTTTCCCCTTCTTTCTGTATGAGGGATATACCAGATTACATGATATAGCTCTCATAATCTTATTGTCTATTAAAGCTAATATCCCACAAAATGACTACGTTTTCTTCAAAGCTTTTTTTATCTCCTTTATGTTAATGTACTTGACCATGCTTTCATGATTTTCATGTCATCTCTTCTTTAAAGCTTTTAAATGTCCCATTATGATCAGGCATACTCGTTTTAAGTACTTATGTTATTATGCCTATGTTTATGCATATTACCTCATATATAGTACATTCTATGTACTAGTGCATACTTCTGCCTACATTGTTTCACTAATGTAGGGTCTGACGCTCCTACCACCCATACTCGTGGCTAATGATCCATTATAGACATTGAAGATTGGTGAGGCATCATGTTTTGAGGACCGAGACTCTTTTATATGTTTTATGTCATTTCCTTTTTATATTTTATATGTGATGTATGGGTTACGTCCCAATCACTTTTCTTATGATGCAATAGATGGCTTTGATACTTATGTTATACTTCCGTTTTGTCAAACTCTTTTATATGAAATGTTAACCTTTTAAACTCTTTTGTTTCTATTATCTTGTATGGTATATGATAAGTGACTTGTGTAGGGCCTCTCGGGGTCTTATATGTCATGTCACGTCTAGGGTGTACTTTGAGTCATGACATCAAGTCTCATTTTTCCTCCATTTATTTTCGACTTTGATTATCAATGAATGTAGGTGTCATCAATGGGTACCATTCACGCATTAAGCCCTAAAGGATTCTCAATTCTCCAAGTTCAATTTCATCAAATTGATTAGGTTTTTATTTGATTCTTCATGGGTTCTAATTGTGTTGTTTTAATTGTTTGATTTTGATTTTATCATGATTGATTTAATTTAATTACATGTTTTCCAATCGATTTCATATGAACCCATACATTATTCAGGATTTTGACTATGAACTTTTAAGAACATGAATTTATGAAGAATCTATGAATGATGTTTTCATGAAAGTTATGCATGATTTATGAAAAATAATATTTTATGATCTAGGTTGCTTCAAGATAAGCATCAATGAAATTGTGAAAGGATTTTCTCACATATTAAGAGATCATGATTGGTGAAAGGTTTTCTCACACATGCATGATTCATGATTTATTGAGCTACTCTATGATAATTTAAGTCGTATTAGTAACTTAATTGTGTTTTTCCATGTACGATGATATTTTTTGTAAATATGACTATTCTGTTGGGATTTTACATAGCACCGAGAGGATATTGAGGAGGAGGCTCTCTCGTTAGTAGAGGTCGGGTCTCTAGTCGCAATCTCGTTGTCCCTTACTACGTGCCCCATAGGATTTGTCTTAGAAATGCATAGCTAGTGGATCAACCTAAGTTAGAACTTTAAGGTCCTTGCCTTGGCAAGTAAGGGCATCTATCTTCGATATGGGAGCAAGACACCAGATTCCACATTATAACTCACGTGGTCTATGTCCGTTAATGGTAAATATCTCACAAAATGAACTAAGTTGTTCTTAAATGTTTATGAAGCTTTCAAAATGATTTTTAAGATGCATTGATCATGTTCATGATCTATGATTCTTCTTTAAAGGTTTTTACTATGTTTTAGCTTGGTCATGCATAACATGTTTTCCTTTATGTCCCCTTATGATCATGTTTTATGTTTATGCATATCCCTCATACTTACATTTTACGTACTAATGCATGCTTGTTCCTACATTATTTAAATAGTGTAGGGTCCGACGATCTTCCTCCTCCCACCTGTGGCTAGTGGATTGCTTTGTAGATTGAAGACTTGGTCATTCCTCAAGTTTTGAGGACCTTGTCACCTATGTTTACATTCTTTTATGTCTTTAGTTTTCCGGCAATTTTATGTGGTGCATGGGTTATGTCCCAACCACTCTTGATGTATTAGATTGGCTTGTCAAGACTATGATTAGGCTTCCACTTTTATGTGAAACTCTTTTATGATATGAGACTCTCTTCTTAAATTCTCATATTTTCTATTATGGTGTGTTGTATATATGTCAAGTGGCTTGTTAGGGCCTCTCGGGGTATTATACATCATGTAACGTCTAGGGTGTACTTTGGATCATGACACTTTCCAACATTCATACCTTCTAAACTGAAAAACTCACTCAATACCTATTCAATCACCTTGCCATCCATCTCCAAAAATCACAAATGACATATAAAAGCTACCAGAAGGAGTAAAAATAGGTAAGACGCAAAAAACTCAAAATAATTGTAAGAGTCATTAGATCATCCACCACTAGGAAATATACATCCATCCTTAGAAGTCAAAAGAAATAACATACTTGAAATAGTAAAACTCAAGAGATATCTACTCTACATGTCTAGATCTGTTTTCTAGGTGTCTTCTTCTATTTTGACGATGACTCCACTACATGTGCTTTCAGTGAACCTATTGTCTTGGACCTCAAGTTTTGAATTTTACTGTCCAAATATATATATAATCCTTAATCAAACTCAATATTCTGATGCAACTATATCGTGTCCCATTGACTCACCTGAGAAGCATCAAAATGGTATTTCTTAAACATAGACACATTAAATATTTGATACACAATTGATAGACCTTGAGGTAAGGCTAACTTATAGACTACCTTACCAATTCACTGTAGAACCTCAAATGTACAAATAATCCATAGGTTAAGTTTTTCCTTCTTTCCAGACCCTCATGACACCTTTCATGAGTGACATTTTCGATAACACCTTTTCTTCAACAACAAGCCCCAAATCATGAACATTTTGAATCCGTATATCTCTTTCTCTTGTTTTGAGATATATGAAGTCGATCATGAATCACCTTTACTTTTTCCAAGGCATATCTCAACAAATCATTACCCAACATTCTAACCTCAAAATCATTGATCAACCCAACAAGAGACCTACACTTCTAGCCCTACAAGGCTATAATCGGAGCCTTCTAAATGTTGGAATGATAAATTTAGTTGTAAGTGAAATTTTTTATGGGTAAGTGTTGGTCCCAATGACCTCTAAAATCAATAACACACCCTTGAAGCATATCCCCTAACACCTTTATAGTCTGCTTAAAATGACCATCTATTTGAGGGTGAAATCTATACTCAAGTACACAACTCCTTTTGCATAGATATCTAAAACTGCAATATAAATTAGGTACCTCGATGTGATATTGTATAAATAGTAAAATCCTACAAATAAATAATCTCCTAGATGTAAATCTTTGCTGATCTTTTGAATTTTAGGTAGTATGAACTTGCAAAAAGTGATAAGATTTGGTCAACCTATAAATAATGATTCAAACAACATTGAGCTTCATCAATGATTAAGGCAACCCAACTATAAATCCATAGCATGGGATCCTACTTCTGCTTGGGCAATCTTGTGAGTTCTACCACCTAATTTTTAGTGCTCATACTTCACTTTTTGGCAATTCAGACACTTGGAACAAACGTCTATCATTTCTTTCCCTCGTCATCATACATTAGAAATAATAGTATTTCATTCCATGGTACATCTTTGTTGCTTCTAGTTGTATAAGTACCTTGAACTATTGGACTCTGAATATCTTATTCCATCATGGTGGGAAGAACATCGTTGAACTTTCTCACTGGACACCGTATCATGGTGACTTTTTTATGAATCTTGACTTAACATGTCTTGATTTCAACCATATAATCATTGTTTTGTGCTAACCATCGTGGTGGGTTTTACCGCATTGAGGTAACTTCTTCACTTGAGACTTGACGAACTTTATCTGAAGGTCTTCAAGTGTTTATCATGTCACATTGCTCCGCACCCTAAATGGAACATCTTTGGACACTGGAACATGGTGACTCTGCAACACTTAGTTAAATTCACATATTATCCTTCGGTTCTTGTGAAATTTCATCAAAAAATACACACATTTACATAAATTTCATGAATTATTCAAATGTTGATGCATTGAGTATTGATTGATTGAATTGTCTGTTTGATATAGTTGATCTTGTGGTGACTATACTTGTTGATTGTGAGTGGTTATGTGCTAAAGTCTGCTCTACTTGCTATTTGACTTGCATTTTACTTGTTTCTAATTTGAGTCGGTCTAGGATGTCTAGCAGTATATAGTGACTTGTACTGATACTACCCTGTACTTCTCTTTTGTTCAGTTCAAAACATGCTACATAGCTTCCTCTGACATCTCAATGCTAGCGTAGTCAGATAATTTTGATCCAAGGGTGAACGCTCTATTTTCAAGCTACCAAGGATCATCTTGTAGTCCTTTCCATCTTCCAAACTTTAAGACATTCCAATTTATTTTAGTTGGTAGACATTTTATTAGATTATTTTTTTTGTTAGAGGTTATGTATGATGACTTTCAGTACCTAGGAAATTTTTTAGATGATCGGTATTTAATTTTAATTTATTTATCAAACTCAGTTGACTTTGAATATTATTTTAGATTTTGAATGTTGTTAAAATTGGCTAAGTCTATGTTTCTATTATTCTCCCACTGGGGGATTAGTGTGGGTACCACTCCCGACCATTTGAATCGTGATATTTAAGTCGCCCAAAGTGATAATGAAAGATTTTATCATAATGGTTAAAATAAAACCATGTACGAAATAATGATCAATGTCAACTAATATTAATATAAAAGTATGTAAATTTATGGAAGTTGCTAGCCCACATTAAATATCCATTTTTTGGAATATATCTACTATCATTACTGAAACATAACCGTACTGATGTAAAATATCTTAGAAAATTATATTGTTGTGTTCTTAATATATATAAAAATATATATTTGGTTACGAACTTATAAGCACATAATTTTACTTTCGATCTTTTTATTTTCTTATATTTGTTGCAAGCTTAGTCAATGTTATGTACGTGTTAATATTTTTATCCATATTTTTCTTTAAGGCCTTTTTAATAATAAATGTTCAGAGATTTATCACGAGTCTTCCTTGGGCTTACTGGTAGAGTGAATACTTTAAAAATGATCATTAGGTCAAGGGTTCGAGACTCGTATCGATAATAATCTCCTGATAAGGATTCAAGTTAAGGTATTCTAAAATACCTTTTTTAACTTTTATGCAATCCTTCACATCAATATGGTTTTTGAATTACTTTATCAAATAGTGTGTATAATTTTTTCAACTATTGTCACGACCCAAAATCCCATTTGGCCGTGAGGGCATCTACTACCCAATAGGTGAATCATGTTCCTTTATTACCAACCAAAAAATTATCTAATGCAGAAATAATATTGAATTAAGCAGCTAACTCGTATAAGTGCAGATTAACGAGTTAAAATCAAACTACTCAATGACCTAGTGACACCAGTACAAGAGTATGTACGAATACGAAACAAGTCTAAAAAATAAAACAGTTATCTAGAAGCAAATTAGATAGAAAATAAAGGATTCTCTAGAATCCACTACTACTGAAGAGGAAGCAACTCACCCTGAATAACAACCACCACCAATCTCAATCATAGCAACAAGTCATGTATCACTAGTACCTGGCTCAAATCCTGCACGAAAAAAAGGGCGCAACAAGTATAGAGTGAGTACGGGAAATATGTGTACTTAGAGAGCTTTGAGTACTAACCCTTCTTAGAAACGATAATAAGGTATTTTCTAAAAGTTTCATTTTCCAAAAGTGTAATAAAGTCGTAAAATAAATCACTTCAACATAACAATTGAAACATATATTTTTTCAAAACCAAATCGGTTTTACAATCATCTCAACAACTTAACACCAAATCAATATGAAATGCATAGTAGATGAAATTTAATACACTAGCGAAAAACTGGTATACACCCGCTTCCTCTGCTGGATAGTCAGGCCCTAGGAGGACTCATGAGGTCCATATATCTACCCGAACCATTTGCCATCGGAATAATAACATTCGCCTTAACCATTTCCCATCGGCACAATACCACTCGTTGAAACCATTTCACATCGGATTTGCATGATATTACTTATCGGAACCATTTTCCACTAGCATAATAAGGATATAGATCTCATAAATAACTCAATGGACAATATCAACCAATAATTATCATGCAACAATAATAGTGGTATGAATATATGTGAACAAATGCACAATATGAGTTCACCAATCAACCCTAGGAGTGAAGTCATGGTACATGGCAATTCAAACCATAAGACCTGTCAGAGTTATGTTCTGAAGGCAAGCAAAACTAAGTTTAATGTTGGGAGGGTCATCCCACACTTAATTTTCTAGCATGATAATAGTATTCTTATTGGTTTGATACTCAGTCTTCCTTCACTAGTTTATATCATTGACTAGTACAATTTTCAACAAGTATGTAGTAATAGCTAACAATCAATTAATTTATGCAAGTTAAATTTAGAAATTAAACCCTATGTCTACCCTAATTTCATGTTTTCTATTAATTTTTAAGTTTATTCTTCATTAACCATCAAAGTTTAGCAATAACAAAAATAAATTATGATTAAAATCACATGTTCATTATCAATTTAAAACTCTCTTAAAGAATTAGGGAAAGAATAGTGAAGAGTTAATGTTTTTTGGATTTACAACAGTTTAAACTTAGGATTTTTATACATCTTTTAGCGTGTTTTAGTAGATTTGATGTGTTTTGTGGTTGTTTTGCAGGAAAACAGCTTTTGGTAGCTTAGTGTTAGAAGTTAGGTGTTGCAGTGAAGTTTGGTCATTTATGAGCCATTGTCTGAACCACGAGCCATAAATGGTCTCACAAAAGAAAGATCAGAGAATACTGAAATAGAGTCTGAGGTGTACGAACAGCTAGTAAAGACCATAAAAGATTTTACGAGTCATAGACTCATGGTCGTAGAAAAATTACTGAGGATATGCAAAAGTGGGCTGAAAAACCACAAGTGTTCATGAAGGACGGTAGAAGACTATATGATCCATAAATCGGTGTCCCTAGTTAAGATTTAAAGAGTTTGGAAAGTAGAAGCCTGAAGACTACGATAGACGGTACGGGCCATAGAATATTTCACAGACCATAGATCTTGTCCGTGGAAAATGTCCTTAAGATATAATACTATCTATGAGTTACGGCCCACAAAGGGATCTATGACCATACTTAGGGTCGTAAAAACTATTGAATCTAAGTTTTCCTAGAACCATTTGGATAGGTTTTTTTTTGTTTTTTTGAATAATTTTCTTAGGTTTTATTTATTTTTTACGCGCGTTTTGAGTTCGGGGATTATTAGTAAACAACTTTTTTCTTTTATTCTTAAATTTTTGGGATTTTAAATACATAGATCATTGGTTTTTTACTTTGCAAATCAATTCAAGATTCTGGATTATCAATATTCATATTGTAAGTGCATGATTTCTTTTAACCAAATTATTATGGATTGTGATCATACAATTATGAGTAGTTAAATCTACAACAAGGGTTATGAGAACCATGAAGAATTAATGATGTAGACCTAACACGTAGTAATTTTTGAATGGTGTGCATGCATGTAGTATTTTTTTTCATTCTCTTGTATTGTTTTTTAACGGTAGCAAACATTAGGAATTGCTTTATTCTTAGTTGCCTGACCAAGGTGGTAATGGATGGGAAAAGGGGATTATACAATGGAGATTTGAGGCTATCAACCCTCATCTAATAGCTTGAACTTACTGAGGGATAGCTAATTTGGGATCAAAGGTAAGAGCCAGTAAAGCATACAGTCGTAGTTGACTAACCATGTTGGAGGTGAAATTCATCTACTTAGGCAACCATCCACTTAGGTGATAAATAATTTACCAATCTTTCATATGCCAAACTAGACAAGGTTACTAATATTAGGGTTTGTTGAGTTAAGGATTCATGGGGAACAAAACCCTAGTTTCATTTTCTATTGATTTAAAACAAGTAAAATTGTTACTTTGCTACTTTCTACTTGCGATAATTACCAACATTATTTTCAACACAAACCCCCCTTTTAATGGATATAATAAAACTAAGAGAATGAATTATATCAATTGAATTAAGTCTGAATCGTATTTCTCATGGGATCGACCCTAACCTTCGTTCAGTTCTTTATTTGGACAACGACCGATATATACTTCTTTTGGAGGGTGTAATTTGGGCGTATCAAGGGTTTAAGAAAACTATCCATAAAATAACAAAGTAACTATGCATAAATAAATAGAAAACTTACCTTGAAGATAGATGAAGCTATAGAAGAAGAAAAAAATGAAATAAGGTGTGCTTCATTGTTCTCATGAAAGAAACTAGAGGAGGAGAGGTGTTGGGGATAAGAAAATAAACAAAAAATTGTTGAAGGATTTTAAAACAAGTGTTTCAGATCGGGTTGACCTAGAAATGTAGCCAAAAATTTACTCGAATGAATATTAGGCACATAATGAGGTCCAAGGCTTAGGGATGCACAATGCAGACCCTATCATGTAGTCGTCCCTATTTTTAACCTCTCTGGAATTTGGAGAAAGTTGTGGTACAAGGCTCAATGTGTGGACATGGGGTCCATGATTCGAGTCCCAACACTCTATGTGTCTCATTTTTTCCCCAACACTTATGTGTTTCCATTCGTGCACGGTTTCTCCTCTTTCTCTTTGTACCTTAAACCTAAAAATGTTGTAAAGGGAGAGGAATGGGTTCTCCCCCATTTATCACTTCCACTCTCCCCCATTTATCACTCTCACTCTCCAAAACTCCCTATACACTCTTCCATAACTTTGTCTTGAACGTCAAATTTTTCACGCCCCGAGCCTACACTCTGGGCGAGACTGGCACTCGAGAACCATTTCTGGCCCCAAGCAAACCCTTGGCCTGGCTTACTACTCGGCGAAAGACTCAAAGCATTAATACAAAGATTCAATGCATCATTACTCAACTATTTAAAAGATAACTTAGAACATTTAAAGATAAACATTTAACTTAGCCAAAATGGCAACTCAATTCTTAACATAAGCCGATAACAAGATAAAGACAAATGAACTAACTAACTGTCTATGAAGCCTCTAACAACTGAGATGGACGTCGGTACAAGACCCACGACATCCTAAAGAACTAATTGATAAAGTATTAAAATGAGTCCTCCGAAAATAAGGAGGCTCACCAACAACTCTGAAGCTCAACTAGAATCAACGATGTGCTGGATGCTGATCCTGGTTAACTATATCTGCATCATAACAACGATGCAGGCCAAATGGCATCAGTACATTGAATGTACGAGCATGCGAGGGGGATTCTAAAATAAGACATAAGCTTGAAAGGAACTGAAAGAACATACCTGGGCTCAATTCAACTCAACTTAACTCATTTCAATATAAAGCAATAATATGAATGCAATATAAAGAAAAGCTTTTAAAACATGGATAACAACTCTGTGTATTTAGAAATACAATAGTAACTCAGTTTGTATGCAAAGATACAATATAAACTCTATGTGTATATAAAAATACAAATAACTCTGTGTATATAAGAATACAAAATACTACTGTGGGAGTTTCTCTAACCGACAACCATCACTTAAGAGCTATGTGATGATACAGTGTTTTGCCTGATGCTGCCAGGGCCGTCCTATACCTTGCCAAGGGCATAGAACCTAACTACTAAGTGGATCCACTAGTCTATGCTAAAAATCACTAAGGAATCATCTAAAAATTATGATCCTTTTCTACCCATGATGGCTACATGGTTTATGGAGGCTGTGAGTTGTCTGAACTCTCCCTCATATCGGTGCTCAATACTACTCCCAAAATATACTAGCTCATATGTTTATAAACATAACTTCTTTCTGTGATTTGAGATAATTGCTCAAAAACTAACCCTAAGGCTCTCTAGGAAATCAAAGGTTCCTCACTTGCTTACTTTGTGAAAGCATTTACTCTTTACTGAAAACTAGATCAAAGGCTCTGTTGGAAATCGGTGTTTCCTTTCTTGTTTAAATGTGAAAAACATTTACTCTTTGGGAATACATAGTCCCCATATACTCTTTTGAAGAAATGAACTTCAACTTTTTACTCTTTACTAAAAAAAACTAGCTCAAAGGCTCTGTTGGAAATCGGTGTTTCCTTTCTTGTTTAATTGTAAAAATATTTTACTCTTTGGGAATACATAGTCCCCATATACTATTTTAAAGAAATGAACTTCAACTCTTTACTCTTTATCAACTCAAATCTCAAGTCTTGAAACAAGTTTAAAGCATTTGTAAAGACTTTTGGAAAACTCTAAGAACTTCTCTTGACTTTACTCTTAACTTTTCTTGAATTGAATTATGGATTCAAGGTTCATGATCTCATATTTATGGATGATTTCATGATGTTTAGACGTACCTTAGAGTGTAGAAATCAACTAGAAAACATAGGTACGTTGCAAGGGAACTCAAACAGAAAAAAGTGGGAAAGGGTGGAAGACTTGGCATTCCTGGCGCTCTGAGTGGCGCGGGGCGCTAGAGGCAAAACTACAGAACTGGGGATGGGGCGCGCTGTCTGGCGCGGCACCCCAGAGCCCAAACTACAGAACACTTTGTGGGGTGCTCTGAGTGACACGGGCCCCCACCCTTTTTCCCCAGAATTTTGACGAATTCTCTTGGTCGTTTTTCAACTCTTAACCCTCTAGATTCAGTTGGTTCTTTCCCCAAACACTTAGATTCGAATACAAAATCAAAATATGCAAGAATCCACTCAAAATGACATCTAATTTCATGAATTTAACTCAAGAACTTCTCTACATCTTCAACAATCAAGAACCCAATAGAACTTCAACAAAATCCATCAACCCAATAGAACTTCAACAAAATCCATCAAGAACTCAATTTCTATACTTTTAAGAACATAAATTCGTTGAAATAAATCATGATTGGCGCGTGGGTGAATGAATCCAATGCTATGTGATCTCACATACCTCGTAGGGATTAACCCTTGGTGAAATCCACAAGCCTAGCTTCAAAAACTTGACGGTTCCTTGCTTCTTCTCCTCTCTTCTCCTTTTCTTTTCTCTTCTCTCAAAACCCTAAAGCATGGGGATTCCCCTTATATTTAAAACACAATTACAGTGTTCTGGGCATAAGGACTACAGCGAATAGGACCAAAAACTAGTCCAAGTTGGTGTGGGAAGTTGAAGGATTATTCTTCGTTAGAACATAGATTCTAGCAAGATTTAGGAGTTAGAATACTAACATTTTTGCATATTTCAATACTAGGACAATTTAGGATCAATGATCTGGAGTAAATTTGATAAATCAGGGTTTTTGGGTCAAGAGACGCCACTCAATCACCTCTTGGAGTTCTTGAGACTTTGAAGGTTGATATACCGACCTCGCTTCGAAATTGCAGAAGCCATTGTAGTGGGTTGATTCTCGCTATAGCAGAAGCCATTATGGAGGGATTATTCCCACTATAGATGTCATGCTCCGAGCCTACACTTTGGTCGTAACTAGCACTCGAGAACCATTGTTGGTCCCCAAGCGAACCCTTGGCCTGGTTCAATACTCAGCGGAAGACTTACTCAATAATATATGAATTCAAAGTAAAGGTTTCTCAAAAAGTCTCAAAGTAAATAACTCAGACTATTTAGAAAAACATTCAACTAGCCAAAAGAGGCAACTCAAGTCTTCAACATTAACAATTGAAAATGGAAAAGACTTCTCAAAACACTATTGTCTACGAATCCTCTACATACTATGATAGACATCGAGACAAGACCCACGACATCTTAACAAGACTGAAAAGTAAATGTTGAACCCTCCGAAAATAAGGAGGCTCACCAAAGCTAACTAGGCCTGCAAGTGGTATCAACGGAGCGCCTGTTAATGACCCTGAATACCTATATCTGCATCATGAAAAGATGCAGGTCAAATGGCGTTAGTACATTGAATCTACGAGTATGCAAGGGGAACTCTGAAACATAAACATATGCTTGAATGGATAAAAGGGAAACATACTTACCTCGTCTCAACTCAAGAATACTCAATTCAACTCAAGATGAAAGCAATGATAACAATATACAATATACAAAGCATTTAAAACAGTAGATAATAACTCAATGTATATGAAAATACATAAACAAACTCTTTACTGTTATTTGGGAGATTCTTTAACCGACAACCATCACTATGAGCTATGTGATGATACAATGTCTTTCCCACACTGCCAGAACTATCCTATACCTTGTCGGGGTATAGAACACCTCAACTAAGCTGATACACTAAGCTATGCTTAAAAAACAATAAGGAATCATCTAAAAAGTATGACCATTACCCATGTTGGCATACATGGTCATGAGGACTTTGAGTTGTCTGAACTCGTCCCCATATCGGTGCTCAATACTACTCCAAATAATATAACTCATGCTCATATATTTAAAAACATTTCCTCATCCTCAAACTTATAGATTATTACTCAAAAGGTTCTCTTAAAAGAGATTATGCTCAAAACTCCTCATGAACTCATTTGGAAATCAAGGTTTCCTCTCGTGTTAAATGTAAAAGTATATACTCTTCCGAATACTTAGTTCCCTTATAATCATATTGAAAAATGAAACTCGACTCTCCTCATCCTCATACTCAAGTAATCAAGACTTAAAACAAGTTTTCAAAGTTTGCAAAAGACATCTCAAAATGACTCAAAGAACTCCCTCGAACTTTACTCTTAACTCTATCTTGAATTTTAAATGTGAATTAAAGAATTATGATTTGGATATCCAAGATTTCTCAATGATTAGATGTAGTTTGGATAGTTATAATCAGGAAAAGAGCGAAGATACGTTTTATAAGAACTCAGACGGACACGAAAGACGGAAAACAGACGGGGGCAGGCGACCCTGGCGCATTCCTAAACTTCAGAGCACCATTTCTGGCGCACTGCAGGGCTGGCGCGCCAGCCGTTTTGACTCATTTATGGCGGTCGCGCCACCCCTTCCCCAAAATGTTCTGACGAATTTTTCTTCTCGATTTTTTGTCCTAATTCACCTAGAATCAATGGATTTCTTACAAACTTCCTTAGATTCATTAACCAACACAAGTAAACAAAAATCTACTCAAAATCCCTCAAGAACAACCCTTAATCACAAGATCCTCACCTCAAGAACTCATCAGAATCCCATTTACAAAGAATGAAGAACGAAACCTCAAGAAAACTCATCGAGAACTCAATACATGAAATATCATGGACGAATTCAATAAGGAAACTCATGATTGGCGTGAGGGTGAACTAACCTATCACTATGAAAACTTCTTGAACTTTCCCCTAACCTTCCAAATGTTTTTAGGCTTTAGCATAAACTAATTTTAATCATATTTGACCCCTAATAGGGTGGAAGAAACGTGTAGACTTAGTAGGGTAAGGAAAAGACCAAAATACCCCTTCTTAATTCGGACGAAATGTCTTAACTATACAGGCTGTACTCAAATGGGCATATCTCCTTCATCCAAACTTGAAATTTAGCAAACTCGGTGGCGTTGGAAAGAGGACTCAAAGATCATTCATTTGATATCTCATGGGTCACCTAACTCATCCTGTACGGAAAGTTATGGTCGTTTGAAGTTGACCCAAAACTCACAATCTAAGAGTAACTTGAACAACCCTCAATTTAGCTCTTTCCAATTTAGTTCTTTCTAGATTTTGCTCTTTCTAAGACCGAGGTGTTACAATATCTCCCACCTTGGGAACATTCATCCTCAAATGAGATCACTCTAAATAGAACTCAGGGTAGAAACATCTAACACCCAATTCCAACACCCAATATGCAATTTAACACAACATGGCATATCAATTAAAAGAGTGTTTTACAAAAAGTCATTACCTTGGCCTGGAATTTATCTGAAAGAAAAGAGATGTGGGTATCTCTTCTTCATATCCTCCTCAGCCTCCCAAGTAGTTTCCTCAACAAACTGATTCCTTCATAAGACCTTGACTGATGCTACCTCTTTGGTTCTCAACTTTCCAACCTGACGATCAAGTATCTCAACGAGTATCTCCTCATAAGATAGGTTGTCCTTAATACCAATATTTTCAGTAGGTATAATAAGTGAAGGATCGCCCATACACTTCTTCAACATAAAAATGTGGAATACCGAATGGACTACTGTTAACTCTGACGGTAGCTCCAACTCATAAGCTACATTGCCAATTTTCTTGGATATCATGTAAGGACCAATATACCGGGGACTAAGCTTCCCCTTCTTGCCAAATCTCATAACACCCTTCATGGGTGAAACCTTCAAGTACACCCAATCATCCACCTCAAACTCCAAGTCTCTTCTCCTAACATCAGTATAGGATTTCTGACGACTTTGCACTGTTTTCAACCTTTCTTGAATGATCTTCACTTTCTCAATAGCTTGATGAACCAAGTCTGGTCCTATAAACCAAACTTCACCAACCTCAAACCATCCAATAGGATATATACATCTTCTCCCATAAAGATCCTCAAAGGGAGCCATTTGGATGCTAGAGTGATAATTGTTGTTGTAAGCAAACTCTAATAGAGGTAAGTGATCATCCCAATTACCCTTAAAATCGATCACACATGCCCTCAACATATCCTCTAAGGTATGAATCGTATGCTCTCCTTTCCCATCAATCTGAGGATGGAAATCAGTACTCAAATTACCTTCGAACCCAAACCTTTCTGGAAACATTTCCAAAATTGTGCGGTGAATTGCGCAACTCTATCTGAAATGATGGACAGCGGAACTCCAAAAGGTCTGACTATCTCTTGAATATATAATTTGGCATAATCTTCTGTTGAATAGGTAGTCTTTACCGGTAAGAAATGGGCTGATTTAGTCATCCGATCTACAATCACCAAAATCGAATCATGCTGCCTGCGAGTCTGAGGCAAACCAGTAATGAAATCCATGTTAATAATTTCCCGCTTCCATTTCGGAAGATCTATGTTCTAAGCCATACCACCGGGCCTCTGGTGCTCTACCTTGACTTGTTGGCAATTCGAGCATTTAGCAACGAACTCTGTAATAGACTTCTTCATACTACTCCACCAATAGACTTCTCTCAATTCACGGTACATCTTTGTGGAACCGGGATGGATAGAGTATCCGAAGCTATGAGCTTCCTCCATGATCCTCTCTTGGAGTTCATCCACCCTTGGTACACACAATCTACCTTGATACCTCAACACACCATATCCCCATTGTTCGAAAGCCATCACTTTTTACTTATGAACATTTGACTTTAATTCAAGCAAATCAGGGTCTTGGTCTTTGTTCTCTTTCACTTCGGAAACTAGTGATGATTCATCCCCATTCATCACCACTACTCCTCCTTCATTGGAATCCATTAACCAGACTCCCAATCGTGCAAGTCTGTGCACGTCTTTGGCTAAATGTTTCTTACCTTCCTCAACATGGGCAGTACTACCCATAGACAACCTGCTCAGAGCATCAGCAACAACATTAGCCTTACCTGATGATATAGAATACTCATGTCATAATCCTTGAGTAACTCCAACCACCTCCTCTGTCTGAGATTAAGTTCTCTTTAAATGAATACATACTGAAGACTCTTATGATCAGTGAACACATCTACATGAATACCATAGAGATAGTGACGCCATAGTTTCAAAGAGAATACTGCAGCAGCCAACTCTAGATCATGGGTTGGGTAGTTCTTCTCGTGAATCTTAAGTTGTCTGGAGGCATAGGCTATAACCTTGTCATTCTGCATCAAAACACAACCAAGTCCAACTCTGGACGCATCACAATAAACAAAAGAACATTTAGTACCTTCTGGTAGGGTCAACATTAGGGCAGTAGTCAACCAAATTTTCAACTCCTCAAAGCTTTTCTCACAAGCTTTAGACCATTGAAACTTTGCTGTCTTCTGAGTCAACTTGGTCAACGGGGATGAAATAGACAAAAATCCCTCGACAAACTTTTTATAATAACCATCAAATCCCAAGAAACTCCTAATATCAGTTGGAGACGCAGGTCTGGGCCAATTCTGCACTGCCTTAATCTTTTGAGTATCAACACGAATCCCTTCACCAGAAACAATGTGGCCTAAGAACGCCATTGACTCAACCCAAAATTCACACTTAGAAAACTTGGCATACAACTCCTTATCCTTTAGAGTTTGGAGAACTACTCGGACTAGCATGATCTTCCTCATTCCTCAAATAAATTAGAATGTCATCAATGAATACGATAACAAATATGTCAATATAAGGCTTAAACACTATGTTCATAAGATCCATGAACGTTGCAGGAGCATTGGTCAAACCAAAAGACATAACTAGAAACTCATAATGACCATAGTGAGTCCTGAATGTTGTCTTGGGGATGTCACTTTCTCTTACTCTCAACTGATGATAGCCAGATTTGAGGTATCTTAGAAAAACAAGTGGCACCTTGAAGTTGATCGAAGAGATCATCAATTCTCTAAAGGGGGTACTTATTCTTTATAGTAACCTTATTCAATTGGCGCTAATCAATACACTTCTTAAGAAAACCATCTTTCTTCCTCACAAATAAGACCAAAGCGCCACAAGGTGAGACACTAGGTCGAATGAAACCCTTATCAAGAAGATCTTTCAACTGCTCTTTAAACTCTTTTAACTCAGCTGGAGCCATTCTAAATGGTGGAATAGAAATAGGTCGAGTATCAGGAATAATATCTATATCGAAGTCTATTTCTCTCTCATGAGGAACTCCTGGAAGATCATCTGGAAAGACCTATGGAAACTCACTCACAACTGGAACTGACTGAATATGTGGTGTCTCAACACTAGAGTCATTAGCTCGGACTGAGTGATACATACACTGCTTGAAACTAACTTTCTATCCTTAAGATATGAAATAAAACGACCCTTAGGAACTGATGAACTACTCCTCCACTCTATAATTGGCTCATTAGGAAATTGGAACTTACTACTCAAGTCCTACAATCAACTGAGGAATAACAGGCATGAAGCCAGTACATACCTAGAATAACATCAAACTCCCCCATGTCTAACTCGACTAAGTCATCCATGGTGTCCCTGTGATTGACAGAGATGACACAATCACGATAAACTCTCAGCTAGAATAGACTCACCAACAGGTGTTGAAACACTGAAGGTCTCAAGAAGTCATTTAGGAAGAATATCAAATCTCATTGCAATATACAGAGTCACAAAAGATAGACTCGCATCTGGATCAAGCAATGCATATACATCAAAAGTAAATACTTTGATCATACCAGTGACAACATCATGTGAATTCTCTTGTTCTTGGCGACTGGCGATAGCATATAGATGGTTCGCTCCTCCACCTGTCCTTAAGGTTGCTCCTCTAGGTACAGCTCTGTCTGTCATAGCCACTGAAGAAGATTGGGCTCTATTGCCCCCATTACCTTGCATGTTCTTAGGGCACTCTCTCATAAGGTGACATGTCTGACCACACTTGAAACAGCCCGTGGAGCCATCACGACATGCTCCTGGGTGGTTTCTACCATACTTAGCACATGTAGGGGTCCAGTTGCCCCCTTGTTCCACACTACCCTGAGATTGAGTAGGTCTAGCTCTGAAGTTCTGCGAATTATGATTCGTGAACTCACCTTTGTTCTTTGGTGCAGGTGTGATGTGCCCTGATATCTTGGAACATTTGATGCTCAAAACTAAGGATTAGTGCTATAATCAAGTGTATTTATGTGGATATGATGTGTTTGGTGATGTTGGACAGGTAAAACATGTGGACGTGAAAGATAGAAAACAAACGAAGAAAATTCATCCTGGAACAAGCACCACAGGGCCCAAGACGGTCCGTGGTCTCTTTCACGGTCCATCCTGAAGCTCGTGAAGAAGGTCTAGTAAGCAGGCTTTGCAGAGTGGAGGTTAATTTTAGCCAAGGAAAGATCACAGACGCCCAGATGGGCCGTGGTGATCATGATGGCTCGTGTTGTAGCTCGAGAAGTTGAACTAGTGGGAAGGCCTTGAGGGACTATGTCTTGGTTTGGCCATGTAAAGACCACGGAGGTCCAAACGAGTCGTGGACCTCATGAAGAGTCGTGCTGCTATTCGTAAAGGATTTCCAGTAGACATGCATGGAGAAGAAAAGTTTGGCATGGCTAAGTAAGGACCACAGAAGCTCAGACGGACCGTGGTCCTCACAACGACCCGTGATCACAGTCGTGAAGAGTTTCCAGTAACCAAGCCTTGAAATATCATATTCCATTTTACTAAGTGCCGACCACGGCATGCTTCACGGATCGTGAAGCCCGTGACGGATCGCCAGGTCATCCGTGAAGCTGCCCGACATTTCAGTCCTACTTCGAGTAGGACTCTTTTTAGACTGACTATTTGAATTAATTAGGTTGTAATTTTGAATTATCTTGTCATATCAGGAACGAACGAATACTTTCCTATTATTCTCAACTTTGGTTTTTGATCGATTAACATTGAATCAAGATTTGAAGTTTGCTTTTGATTTTTTGAATATCAAGTACTCAGTGAATTTGCAAATCGTCGTAAGTGATTTCGCTTAATGTATTCATTACGTATCTTTGTTTATTCAATTGAAAGCATGAGTGGCTAAACACCACAACTAGGGTTGTGGAAACTATGACTAACATCTGAGTTTAGATTCGTAAAACGAGTAGAATGTGATTCATATTTACAGAACTTAACTTAACATTCGTTATTCATTCTTTCTAATGAGTGCATGCGTTAGAACTTGCCTGTATCTTTCAATTGTTCGAGAGAAAATTGATAGTTAGGAAAAAGTCAGGTTAAACTGTGAATTGGAGTGAAAGTTCAAGTTTGAGAGAAGAGAACTTTGACACTAAAATATGCGAGGGTAAAATCGAATAACACTCTAAGACTGAAAGGATTTGAATGAAAAGTTATCTCATAAGACTGAGAAGTGTTAGATACACCTAACTCGCCTGTAATTTGCAAAGAATGAATTACCTGAAACTCGTTCATGAATCAACACTAGATGTAATGTCATGGGAAACACAACCCTGGTTTCATTCAATAATCATCACAACCTTTAAGTCAACATTCTGTTAACTGTATTAAACTGAATATTTTCACAATATTGGTTACCTGAACCTTACAAACAACCCCCGTTTACATTTCACAATTACTTTCTTTATGAAATAATAACATTATTTGAATAAAAGCGATAGTGAAACTATTTCTGTGAGTAAATTTTCTGTGGGATCTACCTCAACTCACGTTGAGTTCTATAAATTGACATCGACCATTTATACTTCTTAATTGAAGTGTAAGTTTGGACGTATCAAGGTGCACTAGCAAATGATGGTGTAGGTCCAGTTTGATTTTGTTGAAAAGATGACCGGTTTGCATTTCCGGTCTTCTACTGTCCTGACTCATTACCCGTGGTCTTAGCCTTCTTGCTATGGAACTCTACCCTATCTCTCGACTTTTCTTCCTCAACCTTCTGCACATGGATCATAAGCCTCGCTATGTCCATGTCCCCTATCAACATGGCAACCTTACCCTCTTTGCTTGACAGACGAGACAACCTAGACACAAACACACTCATCTTGCTCCTCATATCAGGAACCATCTCTGGAGCATAACGGGGCAGTTGAGTGAACTTAAGGTTGTACTTGTGCATACTCATGGACTCCTGCTTAAGAGTGAGGAATTCTCTTACATTTGCCTCTCTCAGCTAACGGGGAAAGAAACGCCCCATGAAGGCACTTTCGAACACAGCCCAGCTCACAATTAGTGCTCCTTCAGCCCTGCTCTTTTTACATTGGTCGTACCAAATCCTCGCCATACCCTTGAGTTGGTATCCAACTAACTCCACTCGATCAACATCAACAACATGCATAACCTCAAACACTTTCTGCAGCTTCTCCACAAAGTTCTTCGGATCCTAGTGACACTTGAACCTGTGAATTCTGGGGATTCATCCTCAAAAACTAACGGATTCTAGATGTATCAACCACATCTGGTCGATCCACTCTTTGTTGAACAGCTTGATTAGCAACAACTAGGGTCAACATTCGTATAGCATCCCGGAACTCAGCATTGGTGACCTCTCCTTGGGGTTGCACTTCTGGTGCATTGGGAACCCCTTGATCCTGGGGATCAACATTCCTCCTAGCAGAACGACCTCGAACAGCTCTTCTTGGAGGCATGATCTGAAAAGATACGTGCAAGCACAAATTAGAAAGAGACTTTTATAGAGTTGAACACTATCGCACGAAAAGAGTATGAAAGAAGTGAGATATTTCTTAGATGTCGCAGCATCCTCATTATTGATGTGGTGCGCTTCACACCGATAATCAGGACTCTACAGACACAGCTTCATAGACACCCTAGGACTCTTAAACTATGTGCCTTAATACAAAGTTTGTCACGCCCTGAGCCTACACCATGGGCGTAACTGGCACTCGAGAACCATTGTTGGTCCCCAAGCAAACCCTTGGCATGACTCAATACTAAGGGAAAGACTTACTCAATAATATATGAACTCAAAGTAAAGGTTTCTCAAAAAGTCTCAAAGTAAATAACTCAGAATATTTAGAAAAACACTCAACTAGCCAAAAGGGGAAACCCAAGTCTTGAACATTAACAATTGAAAATAGAAAAGACTTCTTAAAATACTACTGTCTAAGAAGCCTCTAAATACTATGATAGACGTCGGTACAAGACCCACGACATCTTAACAAGACTGAAAAGTAAATGTGGAACCCTCTGAAAGCATGGAGGCTCACCAAAGCTAACAGGACCTGCAAATGGTATCAGCGGAGCGTCTATTGATGACCCTGAATACCTGTATATATATCATGAAAAGATGCAGGCCAAATGGCGTCATTACATTGAATGTACGAGTATGCAAGGGAAACTTTGAAACATAAACATAATCTTGAACGGATAAAAGGGAAACATACTTACCTCGTTTCAACTCACTCAACTCAACTTAACTCAACAATACTCAACTCGACTCAACAATACTCAACTCAACTCAAGATGAAAGCAATGATAACAATATACAATATAAAAAGCTTTTAAAACAGTAGATAATAACTCAATGTATATGAAAATACATAAATCAACTCTTTACACTTACTTAGGAGATTCTCTAACCAACAACCATCACTATGAGCTATGTGATGATACAACGTCTCGCCCACGCTGCCAGAACTGTCCTATACCTTGTCGGGGTATAGAACACCTCAACTAAGTGGATCCACTGAGCTATGCTTAAAAAGCAATTAGGAATCATCTAAAAAGTATGATCCTTTACCCATGTTGGCATACATAGTTTATGAGAACTTTGAGTTGTCTGAACTCGTCCCCATATCGGTGTTCAATACTACTCCCAATAATATAACTCATGCTCATATGTTTAAAAACATTTACTCATCCTCAAACTTTGAGATTATTACTCAAAAGGTTCTCTTAAAAGAGATTATGCTCAAAACTCCTCATGAACTCATTTGGAAATCAAGGTTTCCTCTCGTGTTAAATGTAAAAGTATATACTCTTAGGAATACTTTTTGCAGCGACGGAAGTCGCCACAAAGGGCCGAAAAATCGCCACTGTAAGCGTTTAGTGGCGACATTGGAGTTGTGGCATGTACTTCCATAACTAAATGTTATTTGTGACGACTTTTTGAGTTGCCACTAAAATACGTATTAGTGGCGACAAAGTCACCACAAAACATCAACCAATATGCCACATAAAAGGTTTAACAAAATGGATCTTAGGAAAGTCGCCACAAAACAAATGACCTTTGTGACGACTCTTGGTCGGTCGCCTCAAAAATGTTAACCTTTAGTGGCGACTCTAGATTGGTTGTTACCAAAGAATTTCTTTTAGTGGCGATACAGATCGCCAGTAAAGCTCATTTTTCTTTTTTAAAAAAATAGGCAGGATATTTACACTAATTTTTCTACATTATTGACATCGCTACAAATATACTGAAGCAAAATAACATAAGAACATTTTATTACCAACCAAATAGTCAGTACAACAAAGTATACAATATATTATTAGCAATTTCATAAGTTATCAATTCTAGATACAGTTTATGTCCAAATAAGAAAAGAAACAATAAATTTTCAAATACATAATAAGTTATTCAAATCACTAGTTCTCTTCTTTCCTTCGGGCTTTTTACTTGTTCTTCAAATTAAGCCTTCTTCGAGCACTTTACGAGCAAATGTTGCACATCAAAGAGTTCTTAATATCTTCATACTTACTCTCTTCCCCCAAATAACATCATCTTTTATATACATAATATGTGAGACATCTGCAATAAGTTGTTAACGACATAACATCATGATGTATTACGAAAAATAAAGACCACAATTCATGGAAAGTGTGTATCTCAAGAAAATGCAGCATATCTTAGTGTAGAAACTATGAGGTAAAGATTGAAACTTAGTAATCTCACAGAAATTTGCAACTAACAGAAATTTATTGGAGTAGCTTTTAAGCTTCTCAACATCCATAAGAAAAAAAACCAATCAAGCAGGAGTATATATAAGAAACTACTTAGAACCTACCAAAAATATAAGAAATATTTTTGTTATTTTCTCTCAACATATAAGCGTAAAGTTGTTAAGAGTTTTTTGGTCTGTCATTTTCTTGAGACAACCTAAAAATGATATAGTTGGTAAGTGTTCATTCAAAATGAAGTACGATGGAACTATCAGTTATCGCCCTAAAAATCAACAAAGATGACTGGAAAGATGACTGATAAGATGAATTAACTCAAAACACTTGAATATGAGATGTGAGCCTCGAATTTGTAATAATATATTGGTGAGGATAAGCACAATACCATTATAGACTAACCTTTTGATCAGAGTTAATAGTTCCATGAGAAGTAAGACGCGGAAAAGAAAGTATGATCAAACACCTGAATTAGTGAAGTACAAGTGCAACAAGTGCATTAAATCTAGCACCAATATAAGGGGTTCAACCATTAATGAATATGTCGTATATTAACCGCTAGCCTAATTGCAATAATCTTGATAAAAAAATTACATGTTAATAATAAGAATTTAGTGGTCTATATGGGTAATTTTGTACAGAGGATCAACATATATTCAAATCAAGAATCAGCCAAAATGTCAAACATTAAGTGTTAAAAGTTCAATTGATAAAAATAACCATGAGCTTACATACCTCTTTATTCTAGTCAAGTCTATAGAGTACAAATGATAGTAGCAAAATTTATACAAGTCCAGCTATCATTCCTCCCATTGTTCCTACAAGAGCAAAATTTGGACAAATTAAAATTTCATTAAGGCAAGAGATACAAAATCAAATTAGTATATTTTTATTCATTACAAATAGAAATTTTCAAGAACAGAACACGCCAACATCTAGGAAACTAAGTGACTAATGAAGAAAACTAATTCAAGAGACGCTAATGGCAAATACACTGATAAATGCAGAATTATCAAGTTATAGTCGATGGAAGAAACTTCCGACATCTAACTTTCTTAGAATCTTCAAGAATATATGTCTGTGACTAATAGACTAGCTTATGCATAAGAGCCTATACAAGGTATAACAGTCTGTTACAGCATATTGACAAAGGCCGAAGAAAAGTCTGAGATACAATTTAACATTTGATTGACTATATAAAAAGATTAGAAACTCGTATGCTTTGAGGCAACACAGAGAACATATGTGTATTAGAATAACAAAGTCTTTTTCGGTAGATGTTCTGGCAAAAAAAATTGAAAATGTAACTGATGTGGATCATTTTAGAATCCTTCGGGATCCCATAATAGTTGGACACAAAAGCTGAGCTTAGATCCTTTTTTGTACAAACCAGAGCCACCTAAGTGTTGTTACTACATTAAAGAAAATAGATGGTAGAAAAAAAGCAGTAAGAACATCTCACTGTTGGACCTCTCATAACAATAAGGTAAACAACTTTAATATTCAAGAATACTACCTGTTCACTTGAGAATCCTAGCTGCTATTAATAGTTCACAAATTGATCAACAACAACTGCTATTCTAGTATAACATGATACCTATTAATTGTCAACATGAACCAACTTGTTAATTTGAAGTGGCAGAACAAGAAAGTATAAATCTTAATTCAGAAAAGGTAAAAATATTGAAGAAAGAAGAGTTGTTGTCTCTACACTCTCAAGGATATTTAATTGTGAGAAATGTCCCTGCTTATCAATTTACTCTTCTAGGGAAATACTTCTAACTATATACAACTTTATGCAAATAAGTTAGATGTTCAAAAGAACCAATTGAAAAAGATAAAAAGCAAACATTTGTTACAGAAAAACTAACCTTCTCCTCTAAATATATTCAATATCGCCTAGAGAATAAAATGAACTCTTTGATAGCGCCCAAAATCGCTCACTTACACAGTTTCAACCTATCATAACAAGCAAGTGAACAATCAAAAAAGATAACAAAAGGCTTAGTTTTTCTATCCTGACAACAAACTCAGATGGCAAAGTAATTCCAAACAGTAACAACTAGTCACATAATTACTCAAGTCCCCAAATGCCCGCTAGCATTTCAGATATGAGCAAGAGAATATGTAAAGAAAAAGCGGAATACTGAAATTAGCATATATCACGAACGACTGAATGACGCTTCTGATTTCTAACAAAAATACTCGAATCCATTAGAAAAGATCCAAATATAAAAGCAAAGACAAATAAAATTTACAGGTTGAACTACAAAGCATATATAATCCCTTTCAAAATTACAAGCCACCAGAGAAAGGGGAATATCATTAGGGTTTCTATTTATTTAATTTTTGAAATTATCTTAATTAAGAAATTAAAAATGACATTTCTATAAACTAAAAATAAAAACAATTAGCACAAAATAAGTGTCTCAGAAACTAATTATTTTTTATAGTATGCAAAGAGTTTCAATATTTGAGTACTTATTTAATAATAATCAAAACTCTAATATTTATTTATCAATATAAAAATAATAAATAATAATGACTTTTAAAATATATTTCAATAATATATAAAAATAACTAATAAAATAAAGGTATATTTTATAACAAATTTCTAATAAATCATATATTTATATGGAGGGTTGTATATGATTTTTACCTTATTAAAATATATATATGTAGCTTATTTGGAATTCCTATCAACTATTATTTATTTAATACTAAAAATAAAGGATCAAACAGAGGTTAATTAAAATTTTGGTTTTTGTATAGAAAATTATAAATAATAAAGAATAAAAGATTTTGTGGCAACTACAAAGGATGCCACAAGAGCTCAACCTTTAGTGGCGACAGGGTCGCTACAAAGATAGTTTTTTGTGGCAACTTCTTAAAAGTCGCCACAAATATTTTTTAATTCAGATTATATTAGAAAAATGAATTCATATTTGTGGCGACTAATGAGTTGTCGCCACTAAAGATTCCACATTTAAAGGCGACCGTTGGGATCGCCACTAATACTACAACCTTCTGCAGCAACCATTTGAAGTTGCCACAAAAGCTCTTTTTCTGTGGCACCTATATGTGTCGCCACTAAAAGTCGTCGCAATATGACATTTCTTGTAGTGTAATCATTTTGAAAAATGAAACTCGACTTTCCTCATCATCATACTCAAGTACTCAAGTCTTAAAAAAAGTTTTAAAAGTTTGCAAAAGACTTCTCAAAATGACTCAAAGAACTCCCTCAAACTTTACTCTTGACTCTATCTTGAATTTGAAATGTGAATTCAAGAATTATGATTCGGATATTCAGGATTTCTCAATGATTAGATGTAGTTTGGATAGTTCTAAGTAGGAAAAGAGCGAAGATACATTTTTTTAAAACTCAGACGGAATGAAAGACGGAAAACGGATGAGGGCTAGAGACCCTGGTGCATTCCTGGCGCAGGCCACCCCTTCCCAAGAATGTTCTGACGAATTTTTCTTCTCGATTTTTTGTCCTAATTCACCTAGAATCAATGGATTTGTTTCAAACTTCCTTAGATTCATTAACCCAACACAAGTAAATAAAAATCTACTCAAAATACCTCAAGAACAACCCTCAATCGCAAGATCCTCACCTTAAAAACTCATCAAAACCCCATTTACAAAGAATGAAGAGCGAAACCTCAAGAAAACTCATCAAAACTCAATACACAAAATCTCCTGGATGAATTCAATAAGGAAACTCATGATTGGCGTGAGGGTAAACTAACCTATCACTATGAAAACTTACATACCTCGAAAGGATCAAATCCTTGGAGAAATTCCTCAAAGATCGCAAGAACTCTTGAACACTTGAAGGTTTTCTCCATTTTCTCCTATTGAACTTTGCCCTAACCTTCAAAACATTTTTAAGCTGTAGCGTAAACTGATTTTAATCAGCTTTGACCCCTAATTGGGTGAAAAAAACATGTAGACTTAGTGGGGGTAAGTAAAATACCAAAATACCGCTCCTTAATTCGGATGAAATGTCTTAACTAGATAGGTTGTACTCAAACGGGCATATCTCTTTCATCCGAACTCAAAATTTAGCAAACTTGCTGGCGTTGGAAAGAGGACTCAAAGATCTTTCATTTGATATCTCATGGGTCACCTAACTCATTCTGTACTGAAAGTTATGGTCATTTGAGGTTGACCCAAAACTCACAATCTAAGAGTAACTTGAACAAACCTCAATTTAGCTCTTTCCAATTTAGCTCTTTCCAATTTAGTTCTTTTTAAATTTAGCTCTTTCTAAGACCGAGGTATTTCAATAGCGGAAGCCGTTGTAGTAAGATGATTCATTCTATAGCAGAAGTCATTGTAGCAGGATGATTCCTTCTATAACGGCACCGCCATAACGGGATGCAACCCACTATAGCGAGGATGCAGATAATAGCCTCCCAGCCAGCCCGAAGCATAATTTTTCTCTGATAATTCTTTCTATGCATTTGAATGAGTTCTAATCTCTCTATTTGCGTACTACACAGATTATACAAAAATGATGGATGTCAATACTGAAGAAGGTCTACCATTTCTGATATTTCCTGATGTAGCTAGTCGGGAGACGTATTGCGACTATGGGGGAATGATATTATGCTATGAAAGGGGCTTTAACATGCAGAGGGTGGAGTGAAGGTTGGTTATTTCCACACCCGGTTGGAGGAATTTGATTAAGGCCCTTTGGTGGAGGCTCCCCCTCCCACATGATCTGGTTAGGTGAGGGAGTTTTATACCCTCCCCCCTGAGCATTGGGAAGACTCCAACCCAACCATCTGCATCCAGGGAGTGACATGGCAGTGGATGCCCAGACGGTCAACGAGGTGCTGGAGGTGTCGAAGGTCTCGAATACTGAGTTTAAGGCCCAACTGAGGGGGATGGACATGAGGT
Organism: Solanum etuberosum; assembly: GCA_029582245.1. Lineage (NCBI taxonomy): Eukaryota > Viridiplantae > Streptophyta > Magnoliopsida > Solanales > Solanaceae > Solanum > Solanum etuberosum. The sequence continues at coordinate 31,193 of JAJONR010001941.1, read as the reverse complement.
GGATTTGGGACACACTAAGCGAGGAGGAGTTCTGGGATGAAGTCTGTTGTCCCACCATTAATGGTATTACCAGCCTCCATTTCACTACTGACGCCAAGAGGTGGTTGACCCTAGTAGCCTAGAGGATTCTTTCATTGGGCAATCTTACCGATATGACTTATCCTTAAGCACTAGTGGTGGCCTGCGCTATCCAAGGAATTTGACTAAATGTGAGGGCACAGATAGTGTCCTAGTGGAAGGACTTTTATCGATGCAACAAGAAGGCCCCATTGTTATCACGACTAGTGACGGCGCTATGTAAGTGGGTCGGGGTACCGCTAATGGATGTTGATGAAAAGATACATATGGATACCCCCTTCAACCCTCTTCGAGTGAAACTAGTTGCTGACAAGAGTAAGAAAAGGCGAAGGATAGGTGAGGCGTGAAGCAGCCAGCTCTAGCAAGTTCACGAGACGAGGAGGACGATGGTGATGATGAGGACGCCCCTTCTACACACACCCAGCACCCACTATCTGGCAGCCTTGTGTAGAAGGACTTGGCCGCCGTCTGGAGATCTACAAGAACCTACCCAGCTGGAGCCTCAGTCCCACCATATTGCCTATGAAAATAAAATGCTTCACCGCCAACTAGGTTGGGAGAGGAAGAACAACATGGTCTGAGACTTCCTGCTCACTCAAATGTGGAAAACCATCAAGGTCATATTTACTTGTGTCACCCCTGAGAAAGAGCTTCCCATGCTTACACCCGAGAATTTCATGGTGTTCCCTTTCTTAATTGAAACATGGACTGGTGGACGGGCCTGGGAGGACCTCGAGTCTAATAAGTACTCTTTTACCCTCCTCCTTTTTGGATAAGTTATAAAACTTGTTCTGGGTTTGCCCCATTTGGTCATGAAGACATCTCTTGCTTTCCTTTTTTTTTGATGGCACACTAATGCTTTTTTTAACTGCGTAATCACCGATATGTAATTTCTATGGTTGTTTTGATGCATTTCTATTGTCTTTGCATTGGTCTGAGTTTAATTAATAAATTTAAAATGCCCCGGAAATGGCAGGATAAATAGGAAAAAAACGTTGTTGGGTTCTGTCCCGCTATAACGATTGTCATGCCACTACAATGGTTGCCGCTATAGAGAAAATTTCCCACCATAGCGGGAGTACTATAGAGGGTGAGTCCCTCTATGGCGGCCCCAACCATGTCAGCCCATGAATTTAAACTTGTTTACAAGGTTACCCCATTTCCTAATATCAATTGACAATACCATCTTTTAAATATGCAACACTGCCTCGAAAAATGACTCTAGGATTATTCCCAGCAATGCATAATAAGAACTTTGCATCAATTACCATCAAATCAATCGAGCAACATATAACATTTACGTTATCATATAAGAATAGACCTTTCTCTACTTATAGTTCTCAATCAATCTCGATTGTCCTAAAATTGAAGTTTCCCAACAGTCACAACTTATCCCATGATAAACGCTTGCCAAAAAATGTAATCACAAAATTCCAGTTAAATCACATAGCAATTATTATTAACCCACCATGCTGTACAAGTACATGACCTTTTCTTGACTACAATTTTACAGTCATGCAAGCAATTATACTTTATACATTTGCGTCACACCCATTATTCGGTGAGTTTTTCCAATGTAAGCAACAATATTGAAAAAAGTTTTTTTTTTTTTTTAGAATCACCACTTTGGAATTAAGTTATGGTGTTCCATGTCACGTTTTCTTTTTAGTCTCTAATCAAAAGAAAATGACTTTATTTTTTATCTACAAACTAGAAATTCGGGTAAGAAATTCTTTTGACCGAGAGAAAGGTATTAGGCACACCTCGAGTCCCTTAGTTCTAACACAATCTCTTTTATTGACTTATACTTATCTTAAACTATTCTAAATTTATGGTTAGATGCTACGGTTTTCTCACTTTTTTATTTGTTGAACTTTTACTGGTCTCAATCTAGATGTGTCACCGCATTCTTGGTCTTGACATACAACAGCTTAGAGGCATAACTGTCTTCTTTGCGCGAGTGCATCGCGCCTAATAATCTGTCTACCCGCTTTGACTTGAATGAATGAAAATTAATTATTAGAACAATATGGTCAAGGTGTGTCACCGCATCTTTGAATTTCTTTTAAGTGTTTCTAATTGAAACAAATATTTTTAATGTGACTAAAATTTTGTCTAGCTATAAAATCAAATATTCGTTCCTTATAAAGAAAAAAAATATAAAGTAAAATAAATCTAAACTTCTAGGATACAATATACAATGTTGGATCATTTTAATATTTTTTTTATGTTAGTTACTCTTAAATTTAACTTCAAAATTAAGCATACACACATTGCAATTTTTTCTAATCCAACAATACAATGACTAATTGCTCTATATAATCATTTTTTTCAATAAAATAAATATGACAATAATTCCTTTGAGCCTAATAAGTTGTATTTTATCATTATTGGCATCTAAATCAAGACAAGTACAACGCCCCAACTCATTCATTTTTAAGGAATAACAACTGATGAATAAAAATAAATAAATTAATAAGGTAATCACCAATTAGTGTTATATTCATTCATTGAATAGAGATCTAACACTTAACCCAATATTCGTTTCAATCAAATTAAGAATAGAACAAAACGATAAGAAAACTTATCACATAATTACATCAAATTTTGTAAATATCTTAAAAATATAAGGTGTGTTTGGTATGAAGTTTTCCAAGTTTCTCATGTTTGGACTTTGCTTGACTTAAATGTTTTGGAAAATGTTTACCAACAACTATTTTTCTCAAATTTAAGAAAAAATGATTTCCCTTAAAAAATTAAGGAAAAACATTTTCCAAAACTCTCCTCCAACCTCAAATTACAATTTTTTTTCTTACCTCACGCCGAACCCCAACCCTCCCCATTTAACAAATAATTAATTTTTTTTAAAAAAAATCTATTTATTTTGTCCCTACCCCGGTTCTCCCACCCCCAATAAAAAAAAAATTAACAACTTAAAATTTTATTTTTGAGAAATAGTTCAAATTTTGAAATTGTTGTTTTTTTTATCCCGCACAACTCCTGACTACCTTTACCCCCACCCACAAATTATTTTTTTTAAAGAAATTTCAAATTTTCATTTTCCTTAACCCGCACCTACCCCAACCCCTTACCACCCCCACCCCCTCAAAAAAAAATTAAAAAATTGTTTTTAAAGAATATTTTCAATTTTCAATTTGATTTTTTACCCCACCCTACCCCCTACCAGCCCCCCTTCAATTTTATTTTCAATTTTCATTTGTTTTTAAAAATAATTTAAGTTTCTTTTTTGGGAAATATTTTCAAATTTTACTATTTTATTTGTGTACCCCACCCCGACCTCCACCCACCTGACACCCTACCCGCCCACCCACCCCCCACAAAAAAAATAATTAAAAGTTTGTTTTTGAAAATATTTTCAAATTTTAAAATTTATTTTTTTACCCCACCTATCCTGACCCCTCACCCCACCCTGAAGCCCCTACCATCCCCAAAAAAATAATTTAAAAGTTTATTTTTTAAAAAAATATTCTCAAATTTTAAAAAAAATAATATATTTTCTATTCTCTAGTAAACTTTAAAATGTTTTTCATTCACAAATCAAACACTAGAAAAATATTTTCACGGAAATATTTTCTACCCAACAACCAAACATGAAAAAATAAGTCTGAAATCCACTTATTTTCCAGGAAAACATTTTCCTTCATACCAAACACACCTATAAGGTGAAGTTGATACTCAAATAGAGAATATAAATACCACAAAATTTTGATCGAAGCTTGATTAGAACACCGACAAATTTTTTTTTTAACTTAGTATCTTTTGTAGGTTGTATGAAGTGATATATGTATTGTGTTGGCATGGAATTATTGAGAAAGGAAGAAAAGATGTGAACGTGTTGGTGGTTTGAAAAATAAAATGTGAGCATCTCTTCTCTGTTTTTTCTTCAAATGTCCGTGCGTGTATTGTTGTGTTTTTGTTTTTCTTTTCTGTCTTCTTGTACGTTAGTTTTTGTTTGTGGTGTTTTTGTGTGAGTAATATAGTGTAGGATGTTTGAGTTGTGTGAGTGTGTATTTTATTTTATTTTGTAGTACGTGAGTTTTTTGTTGGCATAAATGGGGGGATGGGGTTAGTTATTTTTAGGAAATGGAAAATGTTATCATGAGGTAATGGGAGGTAAGGGGTTTTAAGGGGAAATTTTGTTTTATTTATATATGAATAAAATAAAATATTATAAAATATAATAATAAAAAAGTTAAATGGCTGAGTGGGTGGGTTGGGTTTAACAAATTCTTTTTTTTTTTATATATATACTAATAATAAATATAGAAAAGTTAAATGGATAGTTCTAAATAAATATAGTAAATTTTAGGTTTAGCAAACACAAAAATTATATTAGTGCTCTATAGCTACAGTTTTGCTATTTGCGCTCTATAACAAACATAGTTTGCTATGGAGCATCAGATTTGTATAAAATTGTAGGCAGCATCTGATTGTACAAAATTGCAGCGATTTGTATAAATCGCGGCGATTTGTATAAATCGGATGTCTGTGTCTATGAAAATTGTGTCTGTATATGTATATGTTATTTGTGTTTGTATATCTGCATAAAATTTGAATTCGTATACAATTCAATCGAGTTAAACTAGTTGTATTTGTATATCAAATCTCTCTCTCTCGCTTTATACAAACACAAATTGTATTTTGTATAATTTGTGTTTGTATAAAGCGAGAAAGAGAGAAAGGCAAACGAGAACTAGGCAGGGGAAGATTTGTATTTGTATAATTGTAAGTGTATAGGACGAAGAGCTATGTATTTTTATTTGTATATACAGTTCTCTCTCGCTTTATACAAACACAAACACAATTTATACATTTGTGTTTGTATAAAGTGAGAGAGGCGAGGGAGAGTGGCGAGCGAGATTCAGGGAGAGTGGCGAGCGAGATTCAGGAAGAGTGACGAGCGAGATTCAAGGGAGAGAGGCGAATGTATTTGTATTTGTATATACAGTTTTCTCTTGCTTTATACAAACACAAACGCAATTTACATATTTGTGTTTGTATAAAGTGAGAGAGGTGATGAGTCTGAGATTTCAAATCATTTAGGCCTTTGCTTTCATAGTTTAAGTGTCCTCAAATGCCTAATTTATGCTCTAAACTAATGTTAAAGTGTTGATTTGCAGCAATGAAGGCTAAGGAGCAAGGCAAGGACATTACCGGGCAAAAAGGAGCGAAAAAGCTAAAGAAGTTGAAGGAAGGCGATCCTGGTGATTGCCAAGACCACTCGGCGAACCGCCGAGTGGCTCTTTAGCTCGCCTAAAGTTTCAGCATGCCAGCCCTGGGGAATAACCTACTTGGCGACAGAAATGAACAGTCGGTGGACCGTCGAACGACTCGACAACATGAACCTCGATCGTCTAAAGTCACAGAACCCTGAGCATGAAGAGTCAATGCAAACCGGCGATGGACTGATCCAAAGGGCGCGTCGCCGACTCAGTCGGCGACGCTCGACTTACCTCGCCTAATGGTCCTGCATGCCTGAATTTGGAAAACTATAAATTAAATTTCAAAAAAGATCTTTTATCATCTTTGAGCTGTTGAAAAGAATATTGGGAGTTCAAATTGTTCCTGAGTATTTTTCTCCATTGTAGAACCTTGTTGAAGGAGTTTTTCAAGTAGATTGCAATTGGGTTTTTGATTTAATTCGATTTGGAGCATTGTAGAGACTTGGAAACCATTACCCGGCTTATGGCTAATATAGTTGGTAATTATTTTTTCCTTTTTATGATGTGTAGCTAAAACCCTAATTCTTGAGGTGTGATCATGTGATTATTGGCTTAATTAGCTTATGGGTATTGTTGTTTACTGATTTAATGCTTAATTGAAGTGGTTTTAATCGATAGTTGTGTAGTAATCTATAATTGTAGTTGTAAATGCAATTCTAACTTAGTGTTCTGGGCTTGCTTGAGAAAGAGGTTTTAGAACCAAGGTTTTCGATTAATGATTGTAGTTATTGGGTTGATGTGGGTGCAGCTCGATAGAGTGAATCCTAAATTGGATTATACCTATCTAGCTCGAGAGAGTAGATAAATTAAGGTTTTGGGCTATTTACATTGTTAAGCTTGTCGAGGTTTGAGAGAACTCGCTTGAATCGTAATAGTTGTTCGAGAGAAAGCTATTGCATCTATAGTCTAGCCTACCTACTGAAATTTAGCTATTGTTAGTGAATTTCAATTACCCATATAGCGAAATTAGCCTATAATTGATCACATCCCCGAGAATTCCTCTCTACTTATTGATTCCCCTATTTTGATTATTGTTTTAGTTTCTAATTAACAAAACAATCCCCCCATCTGATATTCGTTGTCTATCCCTTCGATTTATCTAAATGTTTTCGATAATTTCTATTCCTATAACCGATTAGACCACATTTGTACCTTCGTAACTGAATTCAAACGTGTACTACTCCCTGTGGGTTCGACCCCAACTCTTCGTTGGATTTTATACTAGATTACGATCACCTACACCTAGTATTGGATGAGGTGTAGTTGAGCGTTTATCAAAAATGGCGCCGCTGCTGGGGAATGGTGTTTAGAATTCTACTATTGAAGTTTAGATTGTGATCTTCTTGTGTTGTAGTTGAATCAACTTACTTTGTTTTGTGTTTGTGTTGGTTGTGTTTGAACAGAAGGAGAGATGAGCGTGAACGGGAGTAATGGTAGCCAAATTGGCCACCAAGATGATATCAGAAATCTGAATGATGTTAACGACCCGATTCAATTGGGTGGTGCTTGTGCCATACGTCTACCTCCTGTTGGGGGGAATGTTGTCTTCCATGTCACTAGAACAATGCTACAACTCTTGCAAATGAAATGATTATATGGAGGGCTAGCTCATGAGGATCCCTATGAGCATATTCGGAATTTTATAGACGTATGTGGTCCGTTCTCATTCAAGAACATCTCTCAAGAATTAGTCTGTCTCCGATTGTTCCCATTTTCTTTGATGGGGGAAGCCACCAAGTGGCTAGCTGATCTCTTGAGGAATTCCATTACTACTTGGGATGAACTTACCGTGGCTTTCTTTGTAAGGTTCTTTCCTCCGTCAAAGATGATGACATTAAGAGACAATATTCAAGGATTCAAACGCTTGGAGGGTGAACCAATCCACGAGACGTGGCTGAGATTTCAGAAGTTGTTACTTCAATGTCTGACTCACGGACTTCCAAACGACGTGTTGTTACAACACTTCTATAGGAGTTTTGACTCGGTGAACAAAGGTGTTGCTGATCAACTTGTCCCAGGGGGTATAATACAACAACCTTATGAAATAGCATCTAATCTCCTCGATGGCATGACCAAGATTAACAGAGCATGGTATACTCGAGAGGACCAAGTGTCTCCTCTCACCTTTAAAATGAAAAAAGAGCAGATCGAGAAGGACCAAGAGAAAGACCAAAATATGGCCAAAATGATGACCAAGCTGGATATCTTGTTGAAAAATATGATGGGTAGTGGGTTGAAGAGTGTAAATGTTGTTGGTATTGGTGAAGCAAACCCCGAGGAGGCACACTTTGAGGCTCTATATAATGAGGAAGTGGATTTTCTTGCTAATTTAGGAGGAGGTTTCCATCCGAGCTATCTTAGGCCGGGTGGGAATCCGGGTTGGAATAGAGAAAGGGATGATGGATGGAGAGACCGTGACAGAGAATGGCGCGATCGTGGTGCTACTTGGAAGGAAAGGGATGGTGACAAGGAACGATACGTTCCACCCCCATGAACGTCAAAATCACAAGGAGCAAAGAGCTGACCCAGAGAACTTACGTACGGAAGACATGCTTGCACGCATTCTCAATAAGGTGGAAGGGTCGGACAAAATTTTGAAAGAAATGAAAGAGGACGTATCCACACTAAATAAACGGTCACCTCTCACTCAGTGTCTATCAAACAATTAGAAACGCAAATGGGTCAAATTTTATCTCATTTGAACCCAAGGCCAAAAGGGGTTCTACCAAATGATACCTTAACTAACCCAAAAAATGAACCTTGAAAGTGTATCCACGTCGTGCCACGACGTTAAATAAGTCACTTCTTGGGAGGCAACCCAAGTTTTAATACTTTTATTACTGTTGTTTGAATCACGGGTGTTGAATGTGAAGGTTGAAAAGTTGAATTTTGGGAAAATGGCAATTAGGCGAGCCAAAAATCCAGTCGGCGACTCACCGAACAGGTTGGCGAGCCCATATGGGACCGCCGTTGGAACCACCCAGGTTGCTGGGGATTCCTACATACGAGTAGGGAGATCCTGAACTAAGGTATGATTCCATTTTCCTTTGACGACAAAGAAAGTTATAGTAGCTTATTCCATTTGGAAGGTTTTTTGTTTAAGACAGCTTTTCGTGCCCTTACTTTTGAGTCTATCAGCTGCTATAAAAATCGGCGAGCAAAAGGGAAACTCAGTGCATCACCGAGTGGGTCGGCGACCACGACTTACCTCACCGACTGGCGCGCGAACTGAAGAGTTTTAAAAGGCCAAACCATTTTAAATTCAAAATCTCTTCATTTCTTATTTTTCAACTTCCCTACTCTCACAACCGCTATATATTTTTGTTATCGTACTTTTGTTCTTACTTTTTCGTGGGATCTTTTACTTGGGGTGGAAATTTGGATTACATTGCTTCCTAACTTTTCAAATTTTCGGCTTCTAAGGTTGGTTTTCCTAACCCCCGCTCTATAATTGGTTGAAATCAAATGAAAATTGTTGTTTTGTAGTGGTTATCTGTGTTTAATGTTGTTTTGTTTATCGTGTGTTAGTGTGCTTGCCCATTTTTAATTGAAATCGTAATTATTTGGCCTTAGATAATGAATTCCCAAGTCGTTGATTGTTTAAATTGTTGGGTTGCATTGAAAATGTTGTGGGTCTAGCAAGGTGAAGTTTGAGTAACCCCGAATTGTGCTAATTGTCAAATTTTGCCTGAGATAGAGCGGTTGACGTCATTCTTAAGGGCAAAAGACATCAAATGGCCAATTTCGGCCAAATCGAGGGAAGTCTGAGTATTCTGTGGGCTTGGGTCTTATGGATCTACAGTGAATTGCATGTGTTAGTGTTTAATTTTATATTCATGGGCTGCGGGCTTGATTTTGAAGTACGGGGTGCAAATATGGCACGTTGGGCTATTCGGCGAGCTGGGTCGCGCTCGCGAAGTGGTTCGGTGGTTCGTCTAACATCCTCTTTGATCGCCTTTAATTCTCTTAATTATGGGTTTAAGTTCTGTAACTTTCAGCGATTTGCCTGAGCTCGCCGAAAGTACTTCCTGATCGCCCTTCTGCGCCCCAAAATCCTTAAATTGTCCTGTAACTTTTGACGAGCTACTTCTAGTTTGCTGAAAAGTGTCAGCGATCCGCCGAATGGCCCTGAACATCACCGACCTGCTTTAATTTTTGAATGTTTTCACTCTGAAACTTTCGGCGAGCCCGATCTGGCTCGCCAAAGAGGTTCGGCGACTCACCGACCGGTTCGGCGAGTCTTCCTGCAACTGTTTCCCTGCAATTTTTCTCAACTAAATCTAACGTTTTCTACATTGTTTTGCATGTATGGCTAGACACAAAGTTGCTGATAGAAATCAACCACCCCAAAAAACGGGCACGTGGGATTGTTATTAATGAGGAGGCTGCTGCATGTCGGGCCCCGACATCTAAACTTCCTCCAAGAGAGGGAAAGGGAAAGGGCAAGGACCCTGTGTAGCCGACACCTGTAGCGCCGAGCTCTGACAGTGAGGGGATATACGCCACACACCTCACCACATCTGACAGTGAGGGTGGTTCTTAGTATGATTCTCCGGCCTCTATCTCCGAGCCGGAAGATGATCAGTTACTACAGGCCAGGAGAGCGGAGCTTCGCTCTAAATCTATACATGATCTGTCTAGGATACCGGAGCCTCTGATGCATACCCCTCCTCCTCTAGCTCTAGCACAGACGGTGGTCCAGGCACCACCAGTTCAGGGTCCTCCTCCCCGGTCACTCAATAGACTAAAGGTCGAGGGTTCGAGGACCATACTAGAAGAAAAGAGGTTGTCCACCGATGGTGTGGTGGACAAATTTCCGGAAGTGTGGAACACTCTGAAGTTCCACAAGTTTGAGGTGTTCACTAAACCCCGGGGCCCCTACATTCCTACTTGGGTTCGGGAGTTTTTTGCGGCGTACGGAGAGCTGGTTCCAAAAGGAAAGAAGAAGGCCAACATGTTCAAGCAGGTAGATGAGATTATGGTTCGAGGACGAAAGGTTAAGTGCAGGAGCTCAGGCATAAATGTTGTACTTGGGTGCTCTCGGGATTTCATGCACGACTACCCAGACTTGGTCAAGAAAAATACCTTAGAGGATCTAAAGGGTCGGTTGGCACCCCTACTTTTCGACGCCACTCCGAGGTGGATTGAGACAGGTGCACAGATCGAGAAGAAGGACCTGAATGTAGCCGCTCGGTACTAGTTCGGGTTTATCAACAGCACTGTCATGCCTTCGCAGAATGAGTCCATCCTCAACCATCCGAAGGCTGACTGTCTGGGTTCGATCATAGCTAGGCAGAGATTGAATTTGGGCCTGCTCATTGAGCAAGAGATGGCCATGAGGGCCAAGCAGAGTCAGACCTCACTGCCTTTCCCTGTCTTGATCACAAAGTTGTACCGGCGGGCCCATGTTCCTAGAGTTGAGAAGACGGATGTAGAGGTGACCCTCACCTCTTCTACTGACATTCGACGTATAGAGGCTGAGTACATGCGTGATGAGGCCGATAGGAGGAGGGTTGCACCAGCGGATACGTCCCCGGTTGTTGATGTGGATATGTTGCCGACTGAGGCAATCATGCCCCCTCAGACTAGTGAGCCTACAGGTACTTCTGGACCTTCAGCTTCTGAGATTCCCAGTTCTTCTGTTGCACCACCTTCCTCTACTTCTGTTGTTGCTACTACCTCCAGACCCCTATCACCCTGGCCATGCTCTATAAGATGGGCCATCTGGCTCAATCTGCTGATGTGCATGCCTTCCGGGTAGAGGCCGTCGTGCCTGGGTTGATGGAGATGGCGATTGTTGCTGCTCTAGCTCCCATTAGGGTTGAGTTGAGGGAGCACAGATCGATGATTGAGGGCCACAAGCTGGCGTTGGATGCCCTTACAGTGAGGGTTGAGGATTGTGAGAAGAGCCAGGGGGCTACTATTATTGTGACGGCCTTAAAGGCTGATGTTGTTGAGCTGAGGAGAGATGTGGACGAGCTGAAGTCCACTGACATGTCGATGTTGTTTGGTATGGTGGAGATTCCCGAGGTATCAAGCACAGATATTCCAGCTACTTCTGAGGTTCCTTCGGCTACTACCAAAGATGAGATTAGAGCTGACGATGCTGATGTTGAGTCTGAGGCTGAACAGATGAGGAGCAACTAGGTGTTCGAGAGGAGGCCGTGTATGATGATTTAGAAGACCTGGAGGGTGCCATGAATGAGACAGCTAGGCAGACATCGCTCTGGGACTCTTCTATGGTGGGCTCTAGTGGAGCCAAGGATACTGAGGAGCTGGACACTGATGCCCAGACAGAGGGAGTCGCTGATATGTAGACTTCACCCCAGGCCTAGCCTGGCAGGATGACTCTTTTGCCTCCTTTTCTGTTACTTTTTAGACTGTTTTTGTTTTTCTTTGCATTTGAGGACAACTGTTTATTTTTTTTAGCGGGGTGAGGTATTTCCATACCTACCTCTATTGGCCTGTTTTGAACATTTTTGTTGTTGGTTTTGGTTTTATGAATATTAGAGCTTATTAGTGTTTATATATATATATATGTTGGTTGTTGATATATTTTAGTCCATTGTTTTTACTATGCAAATGGTTTTGAACCAGTTTTAAAATTTTTGCCACCTCTTTTGTGTTCGATTGTGGCGATTCTCTTACATTTTTGAATGTTGGTTGTGTTCAATACCGATGACTTGAATAGTCCTCTCAATTGAACGACATGAATGTGCGGCTACGATAAGACAAACTGAGTTACATAGGCCATATGTGAACTCTTAGCATCTCGTTGTGACTAGCCGGTTGTCGATTAAGTCTCTTGTGATAAACAATGCACGCTAGCTAGAAAGTGTGGAGTCTTGTTTGATAATTGTATCGAATTCCTTGTGTGGTGAGGTTGTCTTGAATATTGTGCTTGATGATACCTAGAATTTGCCCCGTTGGTCTGATTGATTGAGTGAAGCAAGCAATTGAAATGATCTTAGGCAAAAGTTTTAAGAGTGAACCAAATTGATAACATACCTCTTTGTGGCCACCTTGTGAGAAGTGTGAACCTTGCTTGGCACCTTTTGAGCATATCCTTTTCTTTGGAAGAAACTTGAGAAACTTTGACCTCTTTGCCCCATCACCTATAACCTTCATGAAGTATTGGTTTGTTGAATAGCCAACTTAGGCCAAAAGCCTAAGTTGGGGTGTGGTGAAAAAGAAGGAAAGTCAAGAATTGTGGAAAATTCCCCTTTTGAAGCATAGTTCGAAAAAGATGGAACCCCTCCATGTTTAAAAAAAGAGAGAAAAAGAAAAGAAATGGTGAAAAATACTGAAAAAGAGAAAAAATTGTGAAATCAAGTGTGTGAAAGAAGCAAAACAAATGGGGTATCCGGTGAGTCATAATTAGTTGAATAATGGGGTGGATTGTGAACATGTTTGAATGTGAAGAGAAGGAGAAAAAGTGATTTTCAGGCCATACTTCATGAAGGTAGGATCCACTGAGCCAAAATGACCATACCTCTACACTCAACCCCGTTACAAGCCTTGAAAAGACCTTTGTGATCTTGAGTGAGCTGAAATGAATGTTGATTGGAAAATAATGAAAAACCTATGGGTGAAATCATGCATGTGTTCATCTTTGTCAGTGTGAGAGTTGTATTTGATTCTGGGATCTTAAATTGTTGAGGAATTTTGTGTGAGTATGGAATCATCCTTGTTGTGAGGGCATTTGAATACTTTTGTTGAGCTTAAACTTGCATTTGAAGCAAGCATTGTGAGCTTGAGTATACTTGATAATGGTGAGTCACAATTTGAAACTTAGAGTGCAGAATTGACCATTGTATGTGTAGTTTGAACCTCTTGTGTGCATTTGTGTTGCGTCTTGAGTAGAACTGTTTGTAGACATCCATGTTGAACTAATTGATCATGAGTTTTACTTGAGGACAAGCAAAAGTTTAAGTTGGGGGTGTTGATGAGTCTGAGATTTCGACTCATTTAAGGCTTTGTTTTCATAGTTTAAGTGTCCTCAAATGCCTAATTTATGTTCTAAACTGATGTTAAAGTGTTGATTTGCAGCAATGAAGGCTAAGGAGCAAGGCAAGGACATTACCGGGCAAAAAAGAACGAAAAGCTGAAAAAGTTGAACGAAGGCAATCCTGGTGATCGCCAAGACCACTCGGTGAACCACCGAGTGGCTCTTTAGCTCGCCTAAAGTTCCAGCATGCCAGCCCTAGGGAAGAACCTACTTGGCGACAGAAATGGACAATCAGCGGACCGCCGAACGACTTGGCGACATCAACCTCAATCGCCTAAAGTCATAGAACGCTGAGCATGAAGAGCCAAGGCAAACCGGCGATGGACTGATCCAAAGGGCACTTCGCCGACTCCGTCGGCGACGCTCGACTTACCTCGCCTAATGGTCCTACACGCCTGAATTTGGAAAACTATAAATTAAATTTCAAAAAAGATCTTTTATCATCTTTGAGCTGTTGAAAAGAATATTGGGAGTTTATATTGTTCCTGAGTATTTTCCTCCATTGTAGAACCTTATTGAAGGAGTTTTTGAAGTAGATTGCAACTGGGTTTTTGATTTAATTCGATTTGGAGCATTGTAGAGACTTGAAAACCATTACCCAGCTTATGGCTAATATAGTTGGTAATTTTTTCTTCCGTTTTATGATGTGTAGCTAAAACCTCAATTCTTGGGGTGTGATCATGTGATTATTGGTTTAATTAGCTTATGAGTATTGTTGTTTACTGATTTTAATGCTTAATTGAAGTGGGTTTAATCGATAGCTGTGTAGTAATCTATGAATTGTAGTTGTAAATGCAATTCTAACTTAGTGTTCTGGGCTTGCTTGAGAAAGAGGTTTTAGAACCAAGGTTTTCGATTAATCATTGTAGTTATTGGGTTGATTTGGGTTCAGCTCGAGAGAGTGAATCCTAAACTCGATTCTTCCTATCTAGCTCGAGAGAGTAGATAAATTACGGTTTTGGGTTGTTTACATTATTAAGCTTGTCGAGGTTCGAGAGAAATCGCTTGAATCGTAATAGTTGTTCGAGAGAAAGCTATTGCCTCTATAGTCTAGCCTACCTACTGAGATTTAGCTATTTTTAGTACCCATATAGAGAAATTAGCCTATAATCGATCACATCCCCGAGAATTCCTCTCTACTTGTTGATTCTCATGTTTTGATAATTGTTTGAGTTGCTAATTGACAAACCAATCCCCCATCTGACATTTGTTGTCAACCCCTTCGATTTATCTAAATATTTTCGATAATTTATATTCCTATAACTGATTAGACTACATATGTAACTTCGTAACTGAATTCAAACTTGTACTGCTCCCTGTGGGTTCAATCCCAACTCTTCGTTGAGTTTTATACTAGATTACGATCGCCTACACCTAGTATTGGATGAGGTGTAGTTGAGTGTTTATCAAGAGGCAGGGAAGAATGGCGAGCGAGATTTCTGGAGAGTGGCGAGCGAGATTTCTGGGTAGAGAGGCGGATGGCAAAGTGTTTGTTACGAATTAGAATGAAATGAAACTGTGGTTATAACATTTGTTTTGAATTTAATAGTTTGCTATTTCATACAATTTTTCCTTGAAAAAATTACTAAAAGTATTAGCTATCAAAATTAAGTGAGAAATATCTATATACTTTTTAAAATTTCTTTTCTTTTGAAAAATTAAATCAAAACATATTTTCAAATGTGACTCCATTTTTTATAGTTTTCCAAATCGTTTAAAAATAAACTTACTAATATAAGATAAAAATAAATATTTAAACACTATTTGTGTAAAATCTTAGGTTTGGTCAAAAATCATTTGTCTACAGTTTGTAATTATTCAAGCAATTTAATGCACATGATCTGAATCGTCGAGTTATGTCACTAAATTAAATTTGGTTCATTATATTCCATTTGCATCATGGATGTTCATTTACCGATCATCTATGCATTCGCATGACCCTTAAAGCTAGATACTAATTGAAACCTTCTCGGTTTCAACTTTCATTGCTTGCATCCCTACAACAGTGAATGTAATGACTCGATCGGTCCTTTTTTGACAGTTTCATGAATTTACCATTTTTCCCTTCCCATAATTGGCCCAGAGTCTTTTATGGCTGATTTTTGAGAAGTTGGTTTTGGACTTTGAGTCAAAAGTTGATAATTTGGTAAGTTTTTGAGTTTGAAAGGCTAAGTTGTTAAGAAGGTGATTTTGGTGTCTTTTGGAGTTTCGAGTGTCAGAATGGTATTTCATCAATTCCATCAGTCCCAGAATGTGGAATTTGGGCAATGAGAGTTGTCAGTTTCAGATTTTGAGGCTTTTTGAGGATTTGAGGTCCTAAGTTGTGAATTGATGGAAATTTAGCCTTTGGGTTGACTTTGGTCAACATTCGGGGTTCGGATGTCTAGATTAGAATTTCGAGAGTCTGGTTGGATTCTGGGGATGATTTTAGGCCTAGGTAAGGTCTTGGTTGATTTTTTAGAGTTCCCGAGCTTGTTTTAACCTTTTAGGCGTTGAGTTAGATTTTTGTGGTTTTCATGGATGTTGGGTCAAGGAGACCTCGGATTTGTATTTTGACGATTCTATTGATTCTGAAACTTACAGTATAATTGATTTGCATATCTACTTGTGTGTACGGGGTTCTGAACTAATCTCGATGGTCCTTTCGATGTTTTGAGAGTTAGTTGTGTTTGCTGGTGTCTGCACGCCTCACTTTTATGAAGATCGCTCTCTTTTGCGACCTTCGCAAAAGCGAGAGCCTCTTCGCTTAAGCGAGCTTCGCAAGCGACGAGGGCTTCACTTTTCCGAGAGCCACACTATTTGCGGGGTTCACGTGGTCGCTTTTGCGACATTAGAGTGCGGTTTTGCCTACCATTTTTGAGGTGTAAGCCCCATTTTCTATTTTTGATCTTGGGGAACCCTTGGTGGCGATTTTTGAAAGAATTTCTTGTGCTAAATCATTTGGGTAAAATTTCATGATCCGTAACCTTCATTTTCCGTTGGTTATTTATGAATTCTTACATCAAAATTTGAGATTTTGATTGATAGATGGCAAGGTTTTTCAAGAACTTAAGTTCTTGGCTAAAATGGAGATTTTGAACTGATTTTAAGTCCTTTTTCTAAATGGTTTTCACTAATGAGTTCCTAAATCCTAGGGTAATGTTTTCAAGTATTAAACTTTGTATTCAAACCTTATTTTCGAAATTGAGTTTTATTTTGATTGACCCACTTTTCAAGAGAATTGATGTGGGTATTGTTGTTTCCGAAAAGTGATTGTGAATACTTGATTTTTATAGATTGTGTGGCTTTGAAAGTGATTCAAGTGATTCAGAAGGGAAAGACTCAACTCTTGGAGTGATTATTAATTGATTTAAGGCAAGTGATCTCCTAAACCTTGTATTACAGTAGAATTTGGTACTTCATTTGGTTCTTGTGTGTTGGGAGTAATGGAAATGAGGTGAAGGGTTTAATTGTCCACTTGATACATTTAAATGAAGAAAATGGGGTTGAAATAGAAAAGGCTATGTGATGAACATGATGATGTTAATTGCCTTATTGTGACCCTTGTTGATTGATTAATGAAATGTTTGAAAGCATGAATGTGGACTTGAAATATATGATTGGTTGTCTCTTTCGTGTGGTGTGATATTTCTTGTGCGCATTGATTGTTGAATACGGTGATGAGACATGTGATGAATTATATGTCGAGGTCTTTGTCGGCGAGTGCGATTATGTCAAGGTCATTTCCAACAAGTGTTTATAAAGTCGATGGGAAATGGTTCCGGCTAGTGATTTGATATAAAGCCGATGAAAAATGGTTCTGTCTATTGATTTGATATAAAGCCAAAAGGAAATGGTTTCAGCTAGTGATTTGATGTAAAGTCAATGGAAAATGGTTCCGGCTAGTGATATTGTGCTGATGGAAAATGGTTCCGACAACAGATTGATTATTGTGACCTGATGCATTTGATGCTTATGCGTGATTTGCTTGCTAATTGTGACTGATGTACTTGTTGCGTGTGAATGAACTACTTGACTTTGAGATTGACTTATTTGATTCGTTTGATTGTTGATTTGTGACGATGGATTTGGGGATATTGAGCCTTGTGAGACGTGTATTCTAAAACTGGTAGGTTGGGCTGATTTCTGTGCAGGTTGTAGTTTGAGGAGGTTCGGTTGGAGTGTAAGAAGGGTTATTCAATTTCTAGCTAGATGCCTTGTTTAGTAGGTTGCTTGATGGGTACTGTGTTGTTGGTACTCACTCCTTTCTTCTTCACTTGTGTAGGTTCCGAGCCCAAACTTGTGTGATCTCCTCTTTCTTCTCCTGATTTTGAGAGGTAGCTGCTTGTCATCCCGGTGGACCTTCACAGTCCTTTCCTTTACTCATTGTTCTATTTGAGAAGCAAAGACTATGAGACTTGTATTTATCTTTCGAATTTTGTTTTTCAATTAGTGACTTGTACACGTGACAACCAGGTTTTGGGTATTGTTTAGAATAAATAAGTTTTCCGCCTTTATCTTGTTCTTGCTTTATTTCCGCATTTCTTTCGTTTCCATTGGGTTGAGGCTGGCTTGTCTTGGTGGAATAGACAAATGCCTTCACGTCCATTTTTTGATTGTGATAGTGAAAACGGCATGAAGTTTACTTCATCGAGATACAAATTAGAATCCAGATATACTAATTGGACTCGATCCATACAACAAGAGATAGACCGCACGAAAGGAGTGAAGATGTTGGACTTAAAATCACAAGATTCAATTTTATTTATTATTTTCTTAAATTTCGTGCAAATTAAAATATGAAAAATATATTAAAATGAAGAGAGTGATAAATAAATTACTATAGAATACCAACATGAAGATATAAATTGAATGCATGATTGATCTATGCATTTCATACTCGTGCAATGCACGGATATTATAAAAGTCATAAGTACAAATATATTGATTCGAAATTCAGATATTTTGTTTCTTATGCTTTATTTTAAATTAAAATTTTATGTTAATTCAAACAAGTATCTTTATATATAAGTTACTACAGATTGATAAGGTTGGATGAAAATATAAAAATAGGACTCTTTTAAATAAGTACTACGTATTAGAACTCTTACAAGATAGAACCTATAGTGCAATTTCAATAAGAATTATCATTTTTATAATTTTGTTAGTAAGTTAGTCAGTGACTAACTATTCTTTGAATTTTATTTACTTATTTATTTTCTTATAATTTTTTAATAATTAATTTTTAAAATATTGAATATTAATAACAAATATTATTTAATTTTAATTTAAAATTTGATTACGTTTTATAAAACTCAAGAATTGGTAAATGATTCAATTGAATACTTAAAAGAAGTTACTTGTAGAGACATTTAAACAAACTTTTATTGTATTATTAATAAAAAAATTGTTAAAAAGACGAAGAAGAATAATGTGACATTGCATCCCATTAAAAGAGAGGAGTATATTTTAAGAAACATAGGAATAGTTAGATGATATTTTAGTCCTAAAAGAAATAAAAGTGATATGATAGGACAATTTCCAAAACATGAATGATAATTTAAGGAATTTACTCTAAATTTAACTAGTTAAAGGTTTGCTTTTATTTTGTATAGAAACTAGTATATCTTCACTAATATGTTTGTTTATAATGCTTGTATGTATGAAATCTGTTTACAAATTGGTAACCATCGTGAATCTCAAGTTATTCACTAAATTCGCTATCTAATAAAAAGTTACAAAAGATAATGGATGAAAGTATTGAAATCATGTCGACTATAATTCATTAATCGATTTAGTTGAATCTATATTGATATTGCTTTCGAAATCTCATACAATGAAAGGAGAGAAACAGGAGAAGAAATGCATGTTTACCTAATCTTGATTGAATGAACGTTATTGTTGTTCATACTTAAAAAAAAAGGTAACTCTTGTTCTTTTTCAGAGAATAATAATAATTTAATGGTGGTTTCACTAAAGAAGAAGAAAAATAAAGAATATTTGTAGTATGAATATATTTACCCAAGTAATTTTTTCTTTGTTAAAAATATTCCAAGAAGCTTAGAACACGTGAGAAGAACACAATAGCATAGTAAAAATTATTCTTCATTTTTTTGTATTTATGATAGCCAATAAGAAATAGACAAATGGTATAGAATTTAATATTTCTTTTAATTGTTTTATTTCCTTACACTTGTATAAATTGTACTAACTAAGGTCTTTCATCTTTGTATAGATGAATACACAGAAGAAATTTTGCCATACTATTCTTTTTTGATTTATATATATAAAACTTTATGTTGATATTTTTTTTGTTATTCAATTGCTTGAAACTTTTAAAATATAAGATGTTGTCAAAAGTTGACAAGTGAATGATATATTTGGCCAGGGGCCTAATCAAGTGGAATGACATTGTTTGCAACAAGGGTCTTGTTGGATTCTAAAGTAGTCAACCTAATAGAAAATGGAGGTTTTATTTGTGAAGGCAACTCAATTTTCCAATTTGCACCCCATGACTGTTGCATTACTAGCCATTTATTATCTGAGCCAGTACTACTTTGAAGCTCTACTAAACCAAGATCTCCTTCTCCATTTTCAAACTCAATCACACAACTAAAATAACTAGGATTTGAGCCTTGGTCCATCTTGAATGTCAATGTTGTTTGAGGATAATTGCAAGCCACTCTATAAATGATTCATCATAAATAATTAATTAATCATCTTTTAAATTTTAAAAAAAAATATATAGTCATGTTGAAGATAATAAATAAATCATTATAAAGTGTGTGCTTTTTAATAACTTATGTTTTTAAATGACATGTCACACTCTATAACATATGGTAGTAGAGTAGGGAGAAGTCATGTGATTGAATCTTACTATCGTATATTATTAAAAAAAAAAAAATTCACATGCTTAGATAAGGTTATTTTAGTTTTATGATCATTTTTGCGTAAGACTGATAAAAAATACATGAAATCATCATCGAGTTATTTTATCCAATTTAAATGGTTTGCGAGTCCAAGAGATCGTTTTGTTAAGAAAATACAAAAGTTTTATGTATTTGAGACTATTTAAAGGAGATTTGAGTTGGTCGAGATTGAAAAAAATCAGTTTGTGAAGATGATAAACTATTGCAATGTGTAAACAATATATATATAACTTAAGTTATACAATAATTGATACATGTAGTCATTTTAGTTGAAAATAGTTTTTATCATCTGTACAGTTACGTAAGAAGCCTAAAAAAATCTTATTTGACTATCAAAACCCAAATCGTACTACATAAATTGAGATAGATAGAATATCAAATTAATTAACACATTTTTTTTCACCTTTTATATCCAATATTGAGAATTCCATCTCCACGCAATAAATCAGCTTGGCCAGGCTTAGCTAACGCTCCAAAAGCAGTTCCACTTAAATCAAAATGAAAAGGAGCACCATAATTACCACAAGCCCCTGGACACTCATCTGTGATTGTCACTGTTATTGGTATCTCAGAACAAGCTGATTTCTCTTTGCACATTACCTACAAATAGTTTTTTCGTATTTCAAATATATACATTGACAGTATAAATATATAGTTATAGACTTAAATCACTTATACCTGATAGCAAGCTCCACAACCTTTTCCACCTTTAAAAATATTTTCATTTCCAGCTGATACCATTGCAGAAAATGGAGGGTTCCTTACGTCGTTGCCATATCCACAAGCCCCGCCATCTACATAATGACTAGGTATTCTTTTGAGTTTAACTTTTATAG
Source organism: Solanum etuberosum (assembly GCA_029582245.1). Taxonomy (NCBI): domain Eukaryota; kingdom Viridiplantae; phylum Streptophyta; class Magnoliopsida; order Solanales; family Solanaceae; genus Solanum; species Solanum etuberosum. The sequence goes on along the minus strand of JAJONR010001941.1, from coordinate 10,120 downwards.
ACTGACAGTGCTTTAACAAATTTTACAATATCATATTTAGTAAATGATAACTACCAATCTTAGCAATAACTAAGATTATCTATTATAAAAGGTCTTAATATTTCGATGGTGTGAAAAATCCTATACATAATAAATATGCATACACAATTAATATTATATATATTGATTTTTATTTTTTTATTTTATTTTTATTTTTATTTTTTGGGGGTAGGAACTGTACTTTTTTGCAAGCGGCCAAAATATGCAACTTTTCCTATTTTAAAAGAGGATCACATCTCCTTCCCAACCAACTCTCCAACCATATAAAAGTCACTACACCAAAAATGATCATTAGCGGCAATTATCACTCTTTGTACCTAAAGCTTTTAGCGATATTGGTTTTAATGACACTTAACTAATGCCGGTAAAGACTTTAGCACTCTTTATTAATGTCTATATTTATTGCCGCTAAAAGTTATTTTTGTTATAGTGAATAAACAAGAATTAATAACTGAGTAAAACTAAGTTAATACATTTTATCATTCTTTTTTTTTCTTCTTTGAGGTGATTATACGATTCACTAATCAATATGTATAGTTCGGCCAAAATCATTTATCAATATGATCAAAATATATGAAATCTATACACTAATTATGTATATATTTATATATAGGTATGCATATATACTAATGCTCTTTTTCCTTAATAAGCATTCGTAGCAGCCTATAATAAATACTAAGTAACCTGCTCTAACAAATTATTCATATTATCGGTATATATAACTTAAATTTTTATAAAATTATGCACATTATTATATTCATAAATTATTTGCATGTGTGTTCATGGATGGTTGTGCACATATTACCACTACCAGCTCCGGCAGAATCGCCATACCACGTCGCCACGGCGGGTAAGAATGGATCGGTTTCAGCCACGACAGAGGAGGACGTAAATATAGAACAAGAAAATATCGATAATGTGAAAATTGTAAGTATGGTAAATAAATAAAAGGAATGAGCAAGACGAGGGTTGGACATTGTATTTTTTTTGTTAAGAATAAAGCAAAGTAGTTATTTACTTGATTTTATATGCAACAAAACCCCTACAATGTTTACCCCATATAGCACCAACAATCCAACATAACCTCATTGATATTGATTTATGGTTTGTGATGTTTTTATTGTAAGTTCTTGGAATTAGTCCATTTCCTTGAACATGTGATGAATCTTAGTATAAAATTAGTTTCCTAAAGTGAATATAATTCATGAATAGTTCACAATGTTCTTCATGCATGAATGAAAAATTGCACATGCGAGGTCGTGGAAGTAAGTTCTTAATTTTAAACTCTTTTAAGGTTTTTTCCTTGACTTTGGAGTAGAAAAAAGATATATCATGTGAATACGTTTGGTAAAACCAAATCCCTGCTATGTATTGAATTATACCTCTTCCATTTAAAAATATATGACCTACTTTCATTTTTAGTTTGTTTAAAAAAGAATGATTAATTTTCTTTTTCGGCAACACATTAATTTCAGTTTTCCACATGACATATTTAAGGCCACAAGATTAAATGATATTTTGATACATTTGACATAACTTTAATTTATGACCACAAGATTGAAAAGTGTCTTCTTTATAAAAAAATTTAAATTTCGTGCCAAATTAAACTAGACTAATCCTTTTAAAACAGAGGAAGAACTTTTTTTTCTTATGAAACTTTATAATATCTAAGTTAAATCAAGTGTTTTTTTAAAAAAGAATATATTTTGAGAATAGAATCCTGGGAGGTGTTGTATATAAATTATGGAAAACATAACAAAGAGGGAGGGGTAGTGTAACGGTCCTCGTGGCCGTTTCGTACTTTTAGTTGGTTTTTCTTATCTTTACTCTTTTTGTAGCTTTTGTATGTCATTTGCGATTTACGGGGATGAGTGACACAATTTTTTGAGATGCTCAGATACATGAGTATTTGATGAGACTTTCAGTTTTGAAGGTTCACAAGTTTGACAAAAGTCAATATTCTAGGTTTATGAGGTTGGATTAAAGTTCAGACAGTTTTGATAGGCGTGGAAAGTGATTTTTGACTTGGTTGGGTTTGGTAAGAATTCAAAGACATTCAAGAGTGTTTTAAGTCATTGATTGTGTATTCTTGAGTTTTAAGAAAGTTAAATTTGACCATTGTCAAGACAACCTCGGATCGGTAGATTGATGATTTCAATAAATTTGGAATATGTTGTATGGTCAATCTACATATTTGATATGTTTTTGTGGGGTTCCAAATGAATGTCGAGGGTTCGTTCAGAGTTTTGATTGAAGCTTTCACGAAAGATATGCATGATTTTTGAAAATGATTGCCTTATGACCTAGGTTGCTTTGATATTAGTATCAACTAAATTGTGAAAGGTTTTCTCACACAATAACATCTTCTTTCTTAAAAAAAAAAGTCGGAACCCGATCTTGACGCCCCTAAACAATAGCAATAGCACGAATCCAAGCTATGGACGCACGTGAAAGAATGGTTCCATGATTCAAGATTTAAGGAGCTATTCTATGATGTTTTTAGCTTGGATTAGTAACTAAATTATACTTTTCCATGGATGATGATATGCTTGTGTTTATGACTAATTTTGTTGGGATTTTACTTAGCAATCTATTTGTCCCTAACTATGTGCCCCCGTAGGTAGTCTTGAGTGACAAAGCTAGTGGATTCACCTAAGCTAGAAGTTTAAGGTTTTTTCCTTAGTAAACAAGGACATCGATCTCTTTTCAGTGTGGGAGCAAGACACCAAATTCGACGTTATAGCTCATGTCGTCTATGTCGGTTAATAGTAAATATCCCAAAACACGAACTTAAGTTACTATAAAAATATTTTATGAAGCTTTCCTTATGATTTAAGATGCATTGACCATGTTCAAGTTTTATGATGTCTCTTATGAGCTTTTATGATGTTTAGCTTGGTAATGAATTTAATTTTTCGATTATGTCCCCTTATTATCATGATTCATATTTTATGCATATTCCTCATACTTAGTACATATCATGTACAACTGCATACTTGTGCCTACATTGTTTCATTAATGTATGGTCCGACGATCTTCCTCCTCCCGTTTGTGGCTAGTTGGCTTGACCATTTTGTTGGAATTTATGCAGTTTTGATTATTGATAAAGAAAGATTAAACACATTATTCAACATAGTCCAAAGGTACACTACCACGAGCAGTGAAATTTGAGAAAGTTTTTAAAATAAATAAAGATAAGAGTGTTTCATGTTTTATGCATATCCCTCATACTTAGTACATTTCATGTACTAATGCATACTTGTGCCTACATTGTTTCATTAATGTAGGGTCCGACGATCTCCCTCCTCCCATTCGTGGCAAGTTGGCTTGACCATTTTGTTAGAATTTATGCAGTTTTGATTATTGATAAAGAAAGATTAAACACATTATTCAACATAGTCCAAAGGTACACTATCACGAGCAGTGAAATTTGAGAAAGTTTTTAAAATAAATAAAGATAAGAGTGCGGAAATTAAGGAATGGATAATTCTAATTTCGTGATAAAATCTAAGAAAATAAACATCAGATGAATTAAAGAGAAAGAATCGGTGAGTTCGATTTGAAGAAGGAGTCTAAAGAGGCAAGGAGTTTTAATTGAATAAGTTACTACAGAATTGAAGAGTTGGAGCTCGACTATAACACAAAAGAATCAATGAATTTGATTTGAATTGAAGAAGGAGTCTCACTTGAAGTAGAAATCTAAGTCAAGAGAGTTCAAGTCAATGAGGAGTTTGAAGTGAACAATAACTCTATAAAGAATTGTGCTTAAATATAGTTAAAGTCGTCCATAATACTTGTGCACTTACAGAGCAAAAAGAGCAATTGAAAAATTAACTTCACAAGTGCTACTAGTGAATTGAAGGAACACATCGAAGAACCTAGTCCTTTTACAGAGTTTATGTGTTAGAAGTTTTTATTTGTGATTGAGTCTTGATGTAATCTTAGTTCAGTGAGTTATAAGCTGAATTAGAAGTGTTGTCTTCAGGTTGTGATAGCTCAAAGAGTTGGGAACACATACCTTGGAATGTTTGTGTTGAAGTTTAGGATTTAGAGTAAGTTCATAGGATTACAAGAGTTGTAAGCTGAATTAATAACTTGAAGGTTAGGAATTAGAGTTAGATCCTAGGATTTCAAGAGTTGTAATCTAAATTTATAACTTGAAGTTAAGGAGTTAGAGTTAGTTCTATAGATTGCAAAGTTTGTAATCTATTTTTTGTGGAGGCTCAGTGATTTAGTGAAGTTGGGGTTAAATCCTTAAGGGTACAGGTCGTGGTTTATTTATACCTTTTGAGCTGGATTTTTTCCACGTAAAATACTGTATTTTTACTTATTGTTCTTACTGTGTTGTTGGAACACGTTAGGCAACATGTTTCACACTTAGGCGAAAAGTTAAAGTTAGTAAATTACTAGGTCGTGCAGACTATCACATTTGAAGATCAAGAGTTGGCGAGTCCTCATGTTTCGAGGAACATGTCAGTTTTATTGATTTCAGGTGTCTTTAGTTTTTGGATGTTGTACGTGGTATAGTGGTTACATCCGAATGACTTCTTTTGATGTATTAGATTGGCTTGTCAAGACTATGTTAGACTTCCGCTTAAACGTCAAACTTTATCATATATATGATATTCTTTACTTTTGTCTATTATATTGTGTGTATGTATGTCAAATGGCTTGTGTGGGGACTTTCGAGGTCTTATTGTAACGAACCGAACCGTCGTTAATTAGGAAAGGAAAAGGTCGGGGAAAATTTAGTCTCCCAGCCCGCCGGAGCGGGTCTGATGCCGCCAGGGCGGTAGCGCTCCAGCGGGATAAGTTGGCGCCAGAGCGGGATGAGCGAGACAGAATATAAATAACGCGAAGACTAATTTTCTCCTTTTTCCAAAAACACCAAAAAGAGGCGAGGATCACCCTAGAAACCCTCAAAAAGCTGCCCTAAGCCTGGGAAGGAAGGAGGAAGATATTTCTAGCGTAAGGAGGTCGATGGATTGCGGATTCCCGGTCAAGATCCACCGTCGCGTCGTTCGGAAGCCTGGATTGGAACTATAATCCCCCCCTGCGAATTCTTGGAGCCCAGGTAGGCTAGGTTTATTTAATTGAGTAGTTGTAAATCTGTTATTCACTGCGTAGTATATTGGAATCGACGGTAGAAATCATGCGTAGACTTTCGTGCACCGGTGGGAGCTGTGTCATTTACATTTTGTTATGTCACTGTTAGTAGCTCTTGTACCTATTTAGACTAGATCCCTGGGGTGTTAATTATTTTACAAGTCTTAACTCGAAATTGTTTAAAAACTCTTACTTTATGAAATCTTTTGGAAATTGTTTTTATCTTAGTTTCTTAAATCTTCCGCGTGTTTTTCACTGTTTGAGAACTGAGGGTTCTCCTACTTAGGTATTAGAGTAGGTGCCTGCACGGCCCGGTGGGTTGGGTCGTGACAATTGGTATCAGAGCCCAGGTTACCGGTGTCCTCGTACAAGAGAAATTATGGAGTAGACTCCTGCGGATGGGTGTGTTGACGTCCACATCTAATCTTTAGGAAGTTATGAAGCATACTAGGAAGTCGTTTCGTTTCTTCTCTCCTTTCATGCGAGTTGTCACTTGTGGTATGAGTTGAGTCCAATTGGTATCTCCCGATTCCAATTGGTATCTCAACAAGGTAAACTGAACACCGTAGTCCCGGCTGACGGTACCCAAGCAAGGTGAATTGGAATTGAGAAGGTTCCAATTGGTATCTAGCCTTAGAGGTTGTACGAATGCATGGATGATCAATAATGGTCATCTATGGGGTGAACTAACTAATAATTTGAACTTGTCTGTGGGTTGTGGCTTAAAACTGTGAAGGTATGCTTCTTGTTGTCTGAATTAACTGATGATGTGAAAAGTATATTTTCTTGAATGCTATGGTATGATTACGTGCACAGGGTTGCTTGTCTGAATCTTGATATGTGCAATATGCTAGCCCAAGTGTTGGAATTGTGTGAGTTGTGATTGCTTGAGTTTCGTGAAACCTGTGGTTAGAAGGGACAGTCATGACTAAGTTCGGGGCAAGGGTCTAGATATCTACGATGTGATTCGTAAAAGAAATCTGGACGTGCGTTGCGACCAACTAATAACCGTGTGAGTGTCTGGGCGTATCCTGGGGATGTGTGTGTTGGGGTGTTGAATTAATGAGAACGAGTTTGGAGTGTGTATCGTTGGGTTGACTCGGGGTAGACATTGACCATCCTAACTAAGCGGATTACCCTAAAATGCCTATGTTATAGCTGGGAATCTATGGGAAATTTAGAAAAGAGAAGAACCTCAGAAAAAGTTGTTGGCAGGGGTTCTGTTTCCGTCAGGGCCGCTGGGGTGGGATATGCCCGCCAAGGCGAGACCGCCAGCGCGGGATTTCTCCCGCCAGAGCGGGACAGGGCGAGACAGAATCTCAGCCCTGTCTCCCCTGTATTCCCTAGTCACATATATAGACCCCAAATCATATTCGAACTAATCCCTACAACCCTACCAGTACTCAGCAATAGAACAGTAAGTCGTAAACCTTAGCATTTAAATATCGGCTGTGAAAGACAGCAAAAACCAACATCCATGTGCGTACAAAAAGTGTAAAAAAAAGTGAAAGGGGAAAGGGAATATTGTTCAAATATAGTCCCAAGAGGGGCGAAAAACCAAATCAAGATCCCTGGGACTGGGAGGTGTCGTCATTAGAGTCGAGATCCTCTGAGGGTACCAGGCCAGTCACGGCCTCGTCCATAAAAGTAAAGTACTGGAAGTCTCCTCTCTCGACTCGGGGAACCTCCTGTCCAGGGGCAACGCAGGTGAAGATGGTCTTCACGGCATTCCATATCCGAACAATCAAACGGTCCCTCTCCAGACCCTTCCTCCTCTCCTGGTGCAGCTCGCGATGGAGCATCTCAACCTCCAGGGCAGTGCTGGGTGGAACCGAAGTGGTGTTAGCAAAAGAATGTCCCAATCTCCTCCGGACAGCCTCTAAGTCCTCCTCCACCTGTGCACCTGACAGTGGGGGCTGGGACCGAGTGGGAAGAGTGCCATCGCCTGCACTGTCTTCCCCTCCCTCATCATCCGCCTCCGCAGCCGCCTAACTACTACTGGCCCTGTCCGTCCTCCTCCTCTTGCTCCTGGAATTAGAACCCTTCCTAACCAAAAGAGGGTGAAGGGGGGGGGGGGATCCATAGGAAGTACCTCATCAGTGTCTAAGAGGGACACCCCCGCCCGTTTGCACAGTGCGGTCACAAGTCCTGGTAGGAAGAAGGCCTTTTTGTTTCCCAGATAGAATATCTTCCATTCTGAGATAATCTGCACCCCCACATTTAGCTCAATGCCCTACATAGCGCACGCCACCACCAAGGCCCGAGTAAATGTCACGTCGGTGCGGTTGCCCGACGGGCGGATCCTCCTAGTAACTAAGTGCAGCCACCTCTTAGCATCTGGTGACCAGTCCGCGCTAGTGATGCCCGCTGTATTAGGCCAGTAAACCCTATCCCGGTGCGTAGGCTCCACCAGTGTATCCCTCAACCAGCCCAAATCCATCTCCCTCAGTTTAGCCTCGTACTCCATGTTTGAGACCTCGGGCACCTCTAGTACCTCATTGATGACTGTAGCGTTCAGGGGGATGTCGACTCCCCGGATGCATATGGTAGGATGGGGATCATCCCAGCGAACGGTAGGTAGAATGGCATAGAACTCCCTCACACATTCGGAACGTGCAGCAGGGGGAGCCTCTGTCAGTGGAACCCATCCGAACTCCATCAGCCGAGCATAAAAGGCAGGCGCCTTCTCCTCCAATTTAAGCAAGACAAAGCCTCTCTCGCAGCATAATTTTTTATTCCAGTTGTCGTGATGCCTCTCCCGACTGGCAGCATCAGGAAACCGGACAAAAGGTAGATTTTCCTCATTAGCACCAGCCATTTGGAGAGCCTGCAAATGATTGGGAGGTATACGTTATAACTCGGTGGGATTAGACAATATCTGGTTAGGAGAAAAATAAACTTTCTAAGCCTTAAAGGGACCCAGGATACTGTTTCCCCAAGGCCCGCCACAGCGGCCAAAATTCTGCCAGAGCGGGATGAGGGAGGCCGCCACAGCGGGATGAAGGCTGCCAGAGTGGCCTTCATCTGGAACGAACTCCAGGCGCGATCATGGCGCCTCTTCATCCCAAAACCCTCGTTTTCAATAGAAATTCAACAGATCAGGACCTATAAAGTACTCTAGTACCTAATTATGCAGCTATTTATACAAATAACCCCTAAATGGTGTCCAAGTTGGAGTTTTTCACCAAGAAACTTTTCAACTTCCCCCACTCATTTTGGAATCGATTCGACCGTAATTTCGTGAAATCCTTACCCCCAGAACGTTGTGCAGACGTTGGGGACGTAAGGAAAGTGTTCATTCTACATTGTTCTAACAAAAACGAGCGCCCCATGTTTATTTCAAAAAACTACCCCAAAACCTATTATAACCAATCAGTTAGGATCATGCAATCGTAGTTAAGTACGTATTGAAGTAGAGAGCATAAGGAACGTGAAACTTACCTTGATTTTAACGTTCGAAAGAGAGTGATTGAGAGAACTTTGAGAGTTTTGAGTGATAAAAAGGGAGAAATGAGGAAACAATTCCCCATTCCCCCCTTTGTTGTTTACGATCTCCCGCTACAACAGGAGGTTCATCGCCACAACGGCCTTACCTTAGCGGGAAGCCTGCCGCTCTGGCGGGCCAGGCTGTGTAGTGGGATGCATTTCTTCCCTCTGTGTGTTGCCTCACTTCCCTAATCGGTCCCGTGAGTATAGAACCTTTCGGGCTTAAAATTGAAGAGTCACCACTCTCCGTGGTTCCGTGGTGACCCAATTCGTTAGTTTAGAAGTACCCCAAAGTGAGCGTAGGTTTATCCCTTTGTTAGTCATTCGGGGACGAATGAGGGGTAAATTGGTATCTATTGTAACGACCCGAACAGTCGTTAATTAGGAAAGGAAAAGGTCAGGGAAAATTTAGTCTCCCAACCCGCCGGAGCGGTTCTGATGCCGCCAGGGCGGTAGCTCTCCAGCGGGATAAGTTGGTGCCAGAGCAGGATGAGCGAGATTGAATATAAATAACGCGAAGTCTGATTTTCTCCTTTTTCCAAAAACACCAAAAAGAGGCCAGGATCACCTGGGATGGAAAGAGGAAGAGATTTCTAGCGTAAGGAGGTCGATGGATTGCGGATTCCCAGTCAAGATCCGCTGTCATGTCGTTTAGAAGCCTGGATTGAAACTATAATCCCCCCTGCGAATTCTTGGCGCTCAGGTAGGCTAGGTTTATTTAATTGAGTAGTTGTAAATCTTTTATTAACTGCGTAGTATATTGGAATCGACGGTAGAAATCATGCGTAGACTTCCGTGCACCAAAAAAGAGATAGTTGTACATATATTCCTAGGTATTTCATTAGACCTATACCATAAGGGAAAGCCCTAGCTCGTGAAATATGGTTTAGGTGATGGTTGTGATTTCATATTAGTGTGATATATGTTTGTAATTGCTTCATTGTATTGCATGTATGTATTCGAATGTTGCATTATTGATCACACCTAATGTAAATGAGTATGAAAAAATAACTATATGCCATGAATCACCTTTTGATTGTATGATAATGAGAAGGTACATTGTGATTGTTATTGTGGTATGTTGAATGGAACGGGTGTCACGTTCTGATACACTAACTGGGATCGGATGTCACATACCAACATACATATTGGAACGGGTGTCACGATCTGACACATTAACTTGGAATAGGTGTCATGATCCGACACACTAACAGTTTGGGTATGGATTCCATAAGAGGACCATTGACTTGTCATATGTGTGTATTTTTTAGAATGTGGAATTGTACATTGCTCTTGAATTGATAACTGGTTTGTGCATTATTTTATAAATATATGTGTGGGTTGTGGTGTTGTAATTAGTTGGGGTACATTTGTTGGTGTAATGGATTGGAATGGTTAGGTCCCAAACGGGATATGATATGAAAGGAGGAGGCCAAGGTTCCTGGTGTCATCGTGTGTTACTTAGAGAGGTGGTGACGGGTATTGTCGT